>JAODUK010035097.1:16313-46194 GCA_027564635.1 Typhlichthys eigenmanni | reverse complement strand
TATATATATAGGCTATATATAGGCTATATGATATAGAATATATATTGTCTATTTCTGTATTCTTATTTTAAAAGTATTTCTCATTTGGCACATGATTTGTTGTTAATCATGTGTTGGTCATGTGATACAGTATTGGGCCCTGCCAGTGTACCGTACAGCCAGTCAGCTGCAGGCAGAACAAACAGATACATAGGGAGGAGGTAAGCTGATATTCTCTCTTTCTTTGCAGTATATGTGATGCTATTTTGTCACTGTGACGACTGTCGCACTTTTCGTAAATTGATTTGAGTGTCTAGATAAAGGGACGTTTAAAATATTTAGTATAAACCATATCAATGTATGCTACCGCTAACCACGTAGGCTAGTCGTAACGAGCTAGCGAGTACGGTAGAGTACCAGCGGCAGACAGCCACCTCGAATCCGAACGATGATGCTGGTTCTGCTTTAGCTCGCTATAGCCAGCTAACTAACTAGCCACACATTTCACGAGCTAGCCCATAGCCTGTACACAGATTGCTACGAGCTATATCTTCTATCGGTCAGGCAGACTTTTTTTTTGTTTTAGTTGAATGAAATCCCTTGTTCCATGTATGTAGAGTAATTGACACACGTATAGAAAAGACAATTGTCATGTTCTCATCTTAATTGAGGAGCCCAACATATCTGTTCACCTGGCTAGCTGTAGAGGCATTGTGGACAATATAATGCTTTATGTGACCTAAAGTATCCGATCATATACACGAGACATTTTGTAAGGGTAGTTTTTAGTATTTTTGCATGGATACATCGATGTGACCGTATTTTAGCACTTGTTTTGTCAGCTTGACACTTTTTCCCAGTATTTATAAATTACACAGATTTTATGTCGTACTTGTGTTGTATTTAACTCCAGCGGTAACGGCCATGGTATGCACGTATTTATTTATGCTTGCCAGTCTTTGTTACTCTCTAACAACATGTATGTTCATTGTCTGTAGCGTGGCTATATCATCTCCGTGCCCATCTTTTGTTCCCCATTGCATTTCCCCCAATGTAGCATATATGCTATTAATGTAACCGTAGACCTGGATTTTTTTTTTTTTTTTTTTACAACGATGTTGTCCAGCAGATAGATGTATCTTTTCCGTTTTAATAAAACAAATCATATTTGTAGATCGATCTGAAATTCGTTGTTCCTTTTTCAGCCCTTCGTGGGATCCCCGACCTGCATAGGTAACGGAAGGTTGGTGACGTAATGACGTTGCTGGGAGAAGCCGCACTCGTGTGGCTTGACAGCTGATGCGAGGAGTCCCTGCTCCTCTCAGATAGCAGAGAGCGTGAGGAGGAAACGGGGCCCAGATATGACTTTTGGCCGTACACATATTAATGGCAACCGTTGGGAAGTTTGCGATTGAGATTAAATGCAAGGGCAACGTAATAGTGGATATTACAAACAATTTCCCCAGACTGTTTTTACATGGACGTTTTTATTTTCTTCGCAATGTGGCAAAAAACTGCAAGGGGAGTAATGACTATTGCGCTTTTCAGAATTTTTTAAATCCAACACATCAAAATGACTTGAGGTCGTGCCTTTTTGTTGATGCATTCTGCTGCGCTATACATTAACTTTTAATTAAGTGTTGTTATAGTCATCATTTATTCAAGTCAGATGCGATTTACAAACCGATAAAGTGATATTTGTTTACTATAAATAATTAGTGAGTATGTTGCTAACCGCCAGGATTTGCCCAAGTAAGAAGACAAGTAACCATACTATGCACGGCTGTGGCTTTATCATCTCCCACATCAGCATAACATCGGTGGGGAAGAGGCGATCGTAACTATTAGAACTTGAGAAAAACACCTGGATAGATTTTGTCCACAGGGTTGCGTCTCCCTCGGGGCAGGAATGTTTGCCGCGGTGGAGCATGGACCAGTCCTCTGCAGCGACTCTAACATCCTCTGCCTGTCATGGAAGGGCCGTGTGCCCAAAAGCGAGAAGGAGAAACCTGTGTGCAGGAAGCGCTACTATGAGGAAGGCTGGCTCGCTACCGGGAACGGTAGAGGGGTAGTCGGGGTCACGTTTACATCCAGCCACTGTAGAAGGGACCGGACAACCCCTCAAAGAATAAACTTCAACCTTAGAGGACACAATAGTGAGGTGAGTAAGTATATTTGATCAGTATTGATTAATAGGCATAGTAAAGGCTTTAGGCTGTAGTTTTTGTAACCTGGAACAAATTATGTTTTATGTTCTATGTACATACTTTGTACACTGAAGAATAACATTTGGTCCTGGTCAAATAATGTCTTTTGCCATTCTGGTGCTTTCAAAGAGTTCGACCAATACTATTTTTGCCACTTTGTTGTTCTCCTAAATGAAGGAATTAGCTAAGTAATGCTATTTTACTGTGTGTGCACTGTAGTCCCATTAGTGTTTTACCATGCTGGCATGAACAGAGGATCTCATGCATCCTATGTTTTCTCTTTGAGTGGGACTGACTGTGGGTCAGATGGACTAAGGTGCTTTGTCAGCATTCCATTTGGCCGTTGAGTGGACGGAACCCAACAGAGGGTGACTAAAGCACAGCAGAGATGTCATCTAATTCTGCCCATAAAAGTATTATAGAATAATAATAAATTAAATGATCTACAGTAGTATATATTTTGGTTCTTTTAAAATGGGCTAGCAGCAATATACCTTTTGTCTGTTATAATGTATGTGGGGCCACTTTAAAATTACATGGGCTACTTTGGGAAGCATTTCTATCAAATGTATATTCCATAGGTAACACCCTTCTTCCCATGTCCTACTTGCGTAAAGAAATTGACGATGTCCTTTTGAGTCTATATTTCATATAAAGCAATAAATAAATGCTTTGGGAATGGGTGGAATCCATCATTTGCCCAGTGCATATTTCTGTGTCTCTGACGGCAGGGAGGAAATTACACCTCTTAATGAATTCTGTCAGGCTGTGACTGATCTGCTCTCTCACTCTCATCGCACTCCATCCCAGCGTACCGATGAGCGGAGGAGAAGGCATCACACACACACACACAGTTTGCCGGTCTCTTTCTGAACCTGCCGGTCGACTGTAAATGCTGAGGCAGCAGCTTATGCCCCTATGGCTGTCTGATCACCAAATAATAATCTAAGTTATGATTCTGTTTTTCAATACTTGGTTTGTTTTGAATTTTGTAGACTAACCAGACAAAATACAAACCGTATGAATCAGAATTAGTTTAGTTTTTGTCAGAATTAGAATTTCCAAAAACATTAACCTAAAACCACTAGCTCAGGAGTAAATGCTGTAGTGTCTCTTGACAAGCCCGGTCTTATTTTAAATTATATAAATTAATACAATACATTTTCTTAAAAAAAAAAAAAAAAGTATGTCAGCACTGGCAATGAACACTGGCATTGTGGGTGATGAGTGTTCTTCCCCCTCAAATAGGCCCAACCCATGTAATGAAAGGCCCACACTGAAATTGAACATGAACTCATCCAGTAGACGTCAATGCCTGCCAAGGTCAACGTTCCTCCCAGCTCCCTTAAGTTTGGCCGTTATCCTGTCGGTGACATATATGTTGGCATTCTGTGCTCGTTTGAGCGCATGCCTCAATAGATATGTTTGTTTTTTATTTTTTGTTGACCTAAGCCAATATGGCCCGTGTAAGAAAGTGAGGAGCTGGCAGGCGTTTGTTAAAAATAGTACATTTGGGAGAGGACAGTTGAAAGCTGAAGGCAAGCGCATTGTTCTATCAGTGCCAGGTTATTATGCGTTTTGTTTCCGCTACAGTTAGTCACTCAGCCAAATGGCCATTGTGGTAAGGGGAAGCTTTGCTGTGATTCTACTGTGGGGTACCCATATAGGAGTCAGATGTCCTTATAAAGAAACTTGGAACAATATAACTTGGTTTATTTTCCACCTTTTTAACAAAGAGATAATGAAGTTATAGCATTTTAATTGAACAGAAGTAAGCACCCTGTCACCTTGCCCAGGTGACAAATTATAAACATGAAAAGTGACAAAAACTGAGGAAGCCGAGGAGTAGCCTAATTAAGTCATTCAGAAAATACAAGTCTGTTCCTCCCATCATGTTAGTATAATTGTCATAGTGTAAAATGTTAGCATCCGAAAATCTCTCCCAAATCATTACATCACTGCTAAGTCACAACATGCGTTACACAGACCATAATCTCCATCCGTTTGCTTTATGGGCTCACCAGACACGACAATTATTCACCCACCACCCCCCTGCCCAAATTGTCTTTGTGTGATTTATTTGACAAAACTGTGCTTTTAAATAAAGTTTTCCAAGGACTTGGGTTAATGTCTACTGTCAATAGGCCTGTTGGTTTTGTAATTGGTCTGCCAAACAGCACGGGCCTTAGGATAACAATGTATGTACAGTAACTTAAAACCTCTTAGTGCTGATGACACAACCTGGCTGTGCACTTGCAGTTTTAAAATCTATTCATTTTTAGAGTAATGGATTCGGTTACAGAGTACAGGATGGCAGATTTGTTGAGTGTGCAATGTAACCAGTGTATGTGTCATAGTGTGAAAAAACACAGGGAGATTGGCTGAGTTGTCTTGCAGCATGCTGTGATATAGCCTCAGGAAATATGCTCAAATGTGTTGGTAGATACAAAATGAGAACTACAAAATGTATTATAGAAAGAAAATGGGATTTTATTTCCTTATTTGTAATCTGAGTGCTGACATATTAGCAGTGGGAGTGGTGCAATTACCAAACTAAAGTAGGCAGTATTAAAATAGATCAGAAATGTGCCAATCCATCTTTATTATTTATGCTGCAATAACCTCTCTGGGAGTTGCATCAGAGCAGGTCAGTGCCTCAGATGAGCATATTGTATCTGGAATCAATGTCTAGTTCCAAGAGTGTTGTTAATTTTTGATGAGTGCTGAATACCTAGGCTTATATGACACATTTGACAGTCACTGCCACTTGTGTGTAACTGGGGCAAGTATAGCCTTGAATGCCATGTACACTGCCATGCATTCCAGTGGGCTTTCAGGTTGGAAGCCATCAAGGCGTTGGCACATGATGACACAAAGACACTGACTCGACAGAGTTAGGGTGGGTCTCTCTGCTCAGCTAAAGCCACTAAACTGCAGAGACTGACTAATTTGCATGTTAAAGAAGGCATGAGTATGGTGCATATTTGTAGAAACTGTCTGCGTCCCATTAACAAAATAAGCCAACCAATCACTATTTAGGCTGCAACACGCACGCGCACACACAAGCATGAATTAAAACTGGTTACTGGTTCATTCACTTGGTAATGTTGACGCATAAAAATAATTCTGGTTCTTTTGATAAAAGTATCTGTTCTGTGAATGTAAATCATTAATTACACAAATACAAAGAAAGCTAACAGTCATTTTGCCTGCTTTTGATTATTTAATAAAGATAAGAAGTTTGAAAGAATATCCAAAACAGGCTACATATAGTACTGGTATTTTTCACTTACAGTAATCTTGTACGTCTTAAGTGTGAAAGCAATTAATATTTTTGAGGTTTGTGAGGAACACAACCTGTCTGCATTCTGTTTCACCCTGTGGTATGAGGTGTTGTTGAATGGTCTGGATTTCTTCCGCCCCCTCCTGAGTTTCATCGTACGCTGATTTTCTCATCTCTGGCTTTGGGTGTTCACTGACAGTCCCGATCGACTTTACTGACAGTCCCAATCCACTGTCAGTGAACACTTTCTTACCTGCCCTAATCTACCAGAGATAACTGACCATAGAGAACAGGCTCTTGTGTCATGTGCTGTGGTTAAACATATAAACTGTACACACACACACCCTGTCTCTTACTATATTTGCTTTAAAGAAAAGGCTTTTAGCAATTCTTATTTGATGTAATAACGTGATGCCTAGTAACTAAACTAGCCCTGATGACCACTGATGTCATCATTCTAACAGTGTTTTTATTTACGACCACTTAAAATGCGTGATCTATTCAGCTATTGATGAATGACGAAAGTCAAAGTCACTTTAGATAAAAGCATCTGATAAAATGCTGGAAATGTAAATTATTTTAGCCTAGGTAGCCTAAGGTGCTTTTGCATGCCAGCGCATGTGATCAGATGTTACGGGCGGGGGGGGCGGAAGGAAGCTATTCTTTTCTGCTGAGATGTTTTCTGCTGCAGTAATCACTTAATACTACAGCCAATGTCTACTACAATGATATTTATAATTCTAATACCATTGTTCTGCTTCAGTTACATGGCTAAATACAGTATATAGCAGAAAGCCATAAAGACAATTTCCAATGTGCCTTATTGGACAAAATATGAAGAAAAGTTATATTAAGAGTAGTCTATACCTGAAATGTATAATTGTTTGTTTTACATGTCTGTGAAAAACATCAGTCATCTTTCTGCAAATAACTTTTCTCTTTTTTCTGATGTAGTTAAATTATTTATTCAGGTGAACTGTCTCACCTACATGTGTCTATTTTAGCATCTATTTGCTGATGCCCAGATGTGCTTAATAAGTAAATAGTTTATATTTCTGGCAGAGGAGGCATTACATGGACAAGCACTGATGTGGGACCTCCTCGGAAGACTATGGGGGGGCTGCTCTGGTCAGACACAGTCCACTCAACTGTCCTAGCTGGGGGGAAGGCTGTAATATATAATGTGTAACAATGTAGCCTACAACAGGCACGGGATGGTGTTCCCTGGGTTATAACCTGGGGAGTGGGGAGGTGCTATGCTTCCACCAGGCCCTGCAGTATTCCTGGCTCCTCCTCCGCCCCCTGTTGTCACTTTGTCTAACTTCTCTCGCCACCTGCTTGCAGTGGCTCTACCCGCTTTGTGTGCGTATTTGAATGTTCGTAGTGCTGTCCTCTCCGCTGCAGTTCTCTTCCTCTTCTCCCCCCCCCCTTATCAAGATAGCTTGCTGTTTGTGTCTGCCTGCGCCACCGCATCCTCTTTATCTCTCCTCCTCCAGTTCCGCTGCCACTGTCTCCGTCAGCCCCGGTGACCTCAGCGGGGCCTCTCAGGGTACAGTGGGGGGGTCATGACCCTGGCCACACCCCACCACCAACGTGCTTAGTAATAATAGCTTTAGCATGCATGCTAATTTGGCCCCGGGGGGGGGGTGTTGCCTAACACAAAGTAAACCTGCTTCCCGCCTCGCTGAGACGCAGGTGTGTGTTTGTCAGTGTGTTTTTTGTTTGTATTTTTTCAAGAAGATTTCATCAAGAGACAAAGGTTGCCTCTATTGCCTCTATTTTTAGTTTTTAGTCTTTCTTTGATGCATGTTTGTTTGTGTATGAAAGAGAAACTGATCTGATTTGTACTGTATCGGTACTGTACTGCTTTTCTGGTTTGTTTGTTTGTGTTGTTGTTTTAGAATTTAACCTGGAATGTGGGTTAAAACTAAATGGTCTATACCAGAGGTCAACAGGCGGTCCGGGAACCCTAGGGGGTCCTCAGAGGTACTGCAGGGGGTCCTCCAAATTATTTGATCCTAAACATCCAAAAATAACAAATATAAAATAAAATGCAACCTGTGCTATACATATATAAATGTCAATTATTTAAATGGCTTAGTTAGCGGCCTGCCCTATACTTCCTTTTATACACGGCATTATAGGCTGTTGTATACACGTTATTGTTGGCCCAGCAACTAAAATGTTATACCATATGTTCACCACCTGTGCCATGTTTCTATCTGCCAATGGGTTCTTGGCTCTATATATTACACCTAGAACAGTATGTGTTTAGGGTGTTAGGGTGACTCCCAGGCAGCTGAAAGGTTGTGGGATCGATCCTTACTGTGCCAGGTCTACCAAGATACATAACCCCTACCTGTTCCTTTAATTAATAGACCTACTTCTAGTTGTAAGTCACTTTGTGTTAGGGATGACCAAGCAGGCACGAGAGACATGAGGTGTGCTCAAAAAGGGTTGAGGTTTATTCCGAAAAATAACAAAAATAAACAACTTACAAAAAGATTAAGGGGAAACCCAACCAAGGTAAACTAAATCAATATACAACAGCGGTTGAAAGAAACCCTCCTCTCTGCCCCCAACTTAAAAGCATAACTACGGTCGCCCACAGAGGAACCTCACTCTACCCTCTCTCCCCTCATCTGAAGGCCAACTCACCCTATATGCGGGGCGGCCGTACCACCTATTCTTCCTAGGGGAGATCATTCGTAAATACAACAACCAACAATAAAATGCACCCATCTAAACAGATCTAATACAGATATAGGAAATGCATCTACCCATATTACAATTGCCATATCAAAACAAACATTACAATAGATAGTTAAATATACTAATATACACAACGATAGGATAAGCAATTTAGGAACTCCCCTGCAGAATTCCCAACAATGGTCTCTTCCGCTCCCACCTGGAACTATATAAAACCCTTGTTTCCATCCAGACCTCTTTTAGCAAACTCAAGGTATTTTTCTGGCATCCTTGCCAATGGGGCTGCACACTGCTCAATGTGTGGATGGCATACCATCCACCACACTTTGGATAAGAGTGTCGGCTAGATCAATTGCATAATTATAACTGATAGAGGCTTTCAGTGGCCAGCGTTAACAACTAGCCTCAGTAGCTATACCCTAGCCGCTCTCCCCATGTGCAGCATCAGCTAGTATAAAGACCTATTAACAGATGTCGATAAAAATAAACCTGCACACCCTAGTGCGTTCCCTTGTCATAAAGCTACCGGCCTCTGCCTCGTCTGAAGGTCCTGTCCTAAATATCCCCTCCGCCTGCTCGCAAATCACCAACACTCCCGCCCCGTCCTTCCCTCTGCTTGGGGCAGGGCATGGCGCTTTCTCTAATTGAGTTCTGTGTCTGATTTAATATCCCGCCAATCCCTGAATCGGAGGGAGAAGAAATGATTCTGTGAAGGAAGAGATGATACACTCTCTCTCTCTCTTTCTCTCTCTGGCTGAGTTTTATGGCAGGCCAGCTGGTCTTAGTCTCATCACAGAAGGTCAGGGTGATTGTTCCCACTAGTTTTGAATTACTCGTTGCAGTAGGCAGCCAATAATCAGCCGATGCCTTTGCAATTGGGATTAAACTGTGTGTCTAGTTTAGTCTAATTTGAACTTTGCACAAATACTGAGTGTGGTGACGGGAGCATTTACAACAGCATGCTGTGTGCGAGGCCAACAAAAATTAATACATGGCAAGTCCCAGCTCAATTTTGTGTGTGACAAATCTCTCATCTGTACCAGGCACCCATGGTACCAAAGGTCCGTCCATATTCTGTACCTCAACGGTGGCCTGTCAGCTGTGCCCACTCCAAGTGCAGCTCTCCGTCCCCGTCGATTTGATTGTGACCTCTGTAATGTTGCTAGCGTGTGTGTGTGTGTGCGTGCCTTTTTGTATTCATTCACAACAAAAACAGCGCATCTGTGAGTGGTTGCTACGTTACTTTTCAAATTTAAACTATTTTGGAAGCTACTGTAAACATGAATTGCAGATAATAATTGAGTTTATCCCCTACTGTTGAGGGTAGCTGAAGAAGTTGAGCGTTTTGCCTCCTGCTGTGCCTCCTGCAGAATGGGAAAGTGATTGTCGTTTGCATCTACCCCCCCCGCCCCCCCCCCCCCCCCCCCGGGCCTTATCCCGTCTGTCTCCATGTGACGTCTGATCCTCTAAATCGCGGCGTCACTGCAAGGTTCTCAGCTGCTGCCCAGCTCCCCCTCCCCTTCCCCCTTGCTTGCCTGACCAGCTCACACTAATCTCCACACTGGACTATATTCTCTCTTACACACACACACAGACTATTCCCCCCACTGTGGGGGCGGCTGCATGTGTTCACATGCACAGTGGCAGTAGAGCATATGTTGTAAACTAGGAAGCTATTTGTTCGCTCCATGTCTCAACGTACTGTATGATGGCGTACACGTTGAAATGGGCAAATGGTAGTCATTTGCGCGACCTTGCATGTCTCGTGTGGTTTTTGCAAGATGATACATTTCCCAAAATGAAACCACATGGGATTAAGTGGAGCAGTACAGTATGAGAAGATAAATAGATGTGGAAGCTTCAATCTTCGTGGTATTGTTGCTTTTTGACCTTTGACCTAAGCTTGTATGCTCCTGGCCTAGACGCGTGCGTGTGTGTTTGCGTGCGCGTTTGTGTGTACGTACGTTCGTCCTGCCTATAGGTGACCTTTAAATAATGGATAACACAGATAAACACAACTCATTCAAAAAGGAAATTCAGACCTCAGATGTGTAACCGCGACAGCCTGGGGTGGTACGGTATTGTTCTGCCTCTCCCTCGCTCCCCAATGTCAGAGACGGGCCTACAGAGCAGCGTCACCAGCGGGAGCGAGAACTGCATATATTTATCTCACAGGACACCTTACTGCACACGTCTCTGATTGAGGGGGCAGGGGATGGGGGGTTTGCAGATCTGCAATGATGCCTTTGACGTACAGGTTGCATGTGTATATACATGACGAAAGGCTAGATTAGAACATTTTGCTTGTTGTATCAGTTGTCTACACCTGTAGATAATGGCATACATTACAGTTTGTTCTTAGCAGGTAACTGCAACGTTGTGTAGCCTACTGGTTCTCTCCCTAAAATAAAAAAACAGCCCTTGTCTAGAATATTTGTGCCAGTTGATGTGACGTGCCGCTTGGTGTGGAGGACCGTGCTGGTCCTCAAACCAGTTGAATGCCCTGCTGTTTTCCCGAAACAAATATGCAGTGGACTTATCTGTCTGACACAGAGCAAAGGAAAATTCTTATGAACTAGGCACTGAATGCAATATAGGGGTTTTGACAGACCGAATAAAGTGTCATGGCTAATCCAACTCTCAGCCACAGAGCTTTTGGATATACACTTAGTGGATTTAAGCCTCTGTAAAGTCTCCCGTGGGCTTTGTGATTCGTGTGTGTGGTACAGAGCTGTTTATCCCACATGCTCCTCCTAAGGAGAGGAGTGGTGTTCCCTTGGCTGGGATTATCCTCTGGGAATAGGCTGAGTCACACCACAGAGGGTGGATGAATAGGCGTTTGTGACTTCAAGATGCAATTGTGTTCACGGAGGGAAGGGAAGTGGTTTGTTTCGGTAGATGACTAAATTAGTCAAAGGAAGCAAATCTTACCTAATTCGATGATTCTTGCATTATAAATGGTAAATGCATTATCCAGCGTCCTTTTGTCATTTACCCTCAGGGACAGGTTGCAGTGTCCACCCGACGACTCATTCATACAAGGGCACGAGCTAAACATTTTGTTTATTAACATAGCACACTAAACACTACATCTTGAGAATGAGAAGCCAAGATGGAGAGTGTGAGCACTCCATTCAGAAAACACATTGAGGTGAGATGGAATAATAGCCTCTAATTATCTAAGACAGGATATTAGCACCTCCTTTGCTACTCTTTGAAAAAGCTGCTAACCCACTTTCTGGTGTACTTTGTTCCGGTCTTGTTCCAAATTTAGCCCAGTGAAGCATGGATGTATTAGTTGAGTTTCACAGTGATTTATAAAGAGTTAGCAGGCAGGCATTAAGTGCCTTTTGCAAGGACGTGTCAGTAACACACAAGGTTGTTTATAAGGTGAGACTTGCAATACAGAGTAATATTTACATTAGAACTTAAAAGGCCCCATATCATTCACATTCAAATGCCTTAAGTCTGTAATCACATTCAGTTATGCTGTAATCCTTTTTTAAGGATTACAGGTCTCTCTTGTAAAATAATACATTTAACATACCCTAACTTGACTTGCTATATGAGCGGGAGGCAGTGACTATTGTTTACGATTCAGATAAACATTTCATATCTTTTAGGTTAGGCTTTTTGGTGAGGACCTTTGGCTAAATGACATGATTCAGAATTAGGCCAGCTCTTTCCGGTCCCTTGATACCACACAATGGGGAAAACATTCACGATAGGAGGCTTTTAAAAATTATGCTATTTTGAGGAGACTGGCTCATCTTCAAATAAAAAATATGCGCACACACACACACACACACACATCGCATGCCACGTTCTCATATTTCCCAATGTTCTCTGCTCCCGTGTGTGTGGCAGGTGGTCCTGGTGCGGTGGAACGAGCCCTTCCAGAAGCTGGCCACCTGTGATACCGATGGGGGGATCTTTGTGTGGATTCAGTACGAGGGCCGCTGGTCTGTGGAGCTGGTCAACGACCGGGGGGCTCAGGTACCTCGCACAAACAACACTAATGTCAGCTGCTTTTAGGCCAGCTGGCCTCCTGTAGCAACAACCGGCAGCTAAGCTATTGGTCTTCGCCAGGTGAGCGATTTCACCTGGTCCCACGATGGCACCCAGGCTCTCATCTCCTACCGGGACGGCTTTGTCCTGGTGGGCTCCGTCAGCGGGCAGAGGCACTGGTCCTCCGAGATCAACCTGGAGAGCCAGATCACCTGCGGCATCTGGACCCCCGACGACCAGCAGGTAAATGCACGCGCAACACGCACACCTGACATTAGGTGCAGAGACCCCCCGCGGTGAAGAAACGCTCTTGTATTGCTGATAAACAAGCGTTTGTTTTCCTTTGGCATTTGCCACTTCAATTATTCAGTGTTGTCAGACCGAATGCAGAGAGGGCCCCTTGGGGGGCGGTGGTTGTGATTGACAGCCAGTGATGCCTGTGTTGTCAGCGTAGTGCTTTTTTAATTTGCCTGTGTTTTCCCTCACGCACTGTTGTCGTCAGCTCAAGTTGGATGTCACACAGCTTTCAGTCTGCATGTGTTCCTTCACTGTCTTTCCTTGACTTTTGCCCCCCACTTTGTGTCCCCCCCCCCCCCCTCCCCCTCCGTCCCCAACCTGCCATTCATTGCCTTGACAATGGTACAGAAGAGTTTATACTGCTGATATGTTATGCTTATTCCTTTGTCCCTCTGCAGGTGTTGTTTGGTACTGCGGATGGACAGGTGATCGTGATGGACTGCCACGGGCGCATGCTGGCCCACATTCTGCTGCACGAGTCGGACGGCATCGTCTGCATGTCCTGGAACTACCCCAGCTTCCTGGTGGGGGACAGCAGTGAGAGTGACACGGATACAGATGACTACTCTCCACCTAAAGGTACCGGGCCACCAGTAGAGCCAGGCGTTGTTTCTTAATGATGTGCGCTTGACACATGCAGATTGACCCACAGATCCTTTATGTGGCCTCATTTATTTATTGGTTTATTCTCTACAGTACCTCTCACAATCTAGGCTTGGGCGGTATCTCTTTTTGTCTTGCATCCTGACCTTATACGATATACGGTAATTAGGGCTGAGCGATTAATCGTTTTCAAACCTGTGATGTCCTGCTCAGCTCACAAATTACGTGAGCTTAGTGTTCAAAGCATTTTAAGTGAATCAGTTAATTTCATCAAGATTGTGCAATTTGTGCCATGAATAGTTAAAGTATTTATAAAAAACAGATGATTGTATTTTAATCTGCCCGAACAACCAGGAATATAGAAGGCAGGGAATTTGATAATTACACTAACGTTGTGCATGTTGAAGATGTAGTTTTATAGGTCATTAATTCTAAAGCACACTAAAATGAAATGGTACTGTAAGCTTAATATTATATTTTGCTGTCAAAACACATATGTCCTGTTTATTAACAAATACTTTGACAGACTTATTTTTTATTTATCCTATACTAAACATTTTACTGATTACTACTGGTTAACGGAAACTTTGATGTACACTACTATACTTCAATAAATCATTTGTGTATCAGTTTATTGCTGAAAATATACCTTTTGTGGGTATTAAATACCCTGTATAGCATGATACCGCCAGTCATGTGTACTATTCCTGATAGCAGACACTCTTATCCAAACTGAAGGTCCGTGTATTCAGGAGCAGGCAGGGGTTAGGTATCTTGCTCAAGGTATTAAATCCATGACATTTTGCCTGCGAGGGGAACATCCAGACCCCTAGACTACCCAGCTCTTGTGTTTATTGTGATTTTATTTCCATGCCAGTTTAATAACACAGGGTGTGCGTTTAAAGCTGCGATAAGATTTACGACCCATAATGCATTGCGCCTGTAGAGTGTGGAGGTGTGCAGCTGTTCCCCTTCCTCGCGTATCTGGGTGCAGATGAAAGCAGATGTGACTCCATCTGTCTGCTTCATCTCCCTCCCTCTCTCCCATCTTCCCTCCGCTGTTCCATCAGTCCCTCTGTGATCCTTCAGTTGAATGACACCAGGAGGTGAAGCCATTACAGTAGCTAGCGCTCAGAAGCTATTACAGTTAGTCCTTCCCTGGTTGCCATTCCTATAAACAACGAATGCCAGTACGCAGGTGGACACAGGCCCCCACCCCCTCCGGTGGTCAGCGCTATAGAACATTACATGCGGATGCAAGTGAATGCATACGGCTTAGTGTTAGCATTAACTCAAGCACGGGGCGGAACATCTGACGCCACTATTCATTTAAGAGCGACGGCCTTTTTGATTTCCACGTACGCGCCTCGTGGCATTGCGCATCTTCACAAGCTAGACACTTAACTGGCCAGCAGCCCCAGTGGAATCCAGGTAGTCAGGTGCTGTTTTACATGTACGGCATTTGGCAGACGCTTTTATCCAAAGGGATGTACGTGTGGTATATTTGTCATTAGTTGGACAGGTCAAACACCAGCAAGCAAATAAAATAACTATCAGAATAGTTCCAGCATCTTGTCAGTTGCCTCCTCTCCACATCTCCACAGCTGTAGGACAAAGGAGAGAGAGACACACAGAGAGAGAGAGAGAGAGAGAGAGGAAGGACAGTACGAGGGGCACTAAAACAAACCACTGTAACCAGGGGGTGGAACACAGAGGGACAGGGAAGGAGAGAGCGGGGGAGGATGGCGGGGGTGACATTGGCCTGACTTTGCCAAAAGAAGTCTTGATCACTGACTTGGCATAGGACAGCGGGCAGCATCGTCGTAACAACAGCAGCAGCAGCTGTCGCGGTGTAGGGAGGCGGCTCGTCACCACATGCACACAGCGTGCGTCACGCGAGCACCCGAGTGGCAGTGCCCAGTCTCCCAGCGGAGGAGAAGCGGAATTTTCCAAAATGGCTTTTGGCCTAAATTAAAATGCGCACGTTAAACAGGTGACATTCACCAAAGGTGTGCAGTGTGTTGTTATTGGAAACATGAAGCTCAGACTCTAGCTAAGTGTCACACTCAGGAAGTCAAAGAGAACTCAAAAGCAGAATAAACTCCAAAAATTATTTAATAAAGGGCGTGGCTTGAACAAAGGCTTGCAAAAAATATATCCAACACAAAACAGCCAGTGTAAGAACTACCAAGACTACCAAAAACAACAGCTTGTGTCTCAGAGACAAGTCAAGACCATCTAACAGAACAATTAAAGTCTGTGGGCTTTAAACTATTAACGGCCTAACGAGGCCCAGGTGCGACGCCTCCTTGATTGGTCCTTGGCTCAGGAGCAGGAAACTGGCCTGGGAGATGATTGTGCACGCACACGCGCGCACACACACACGCAAAATGGAGGGGAAGGAACTAGGTGGCAGAGGGACTTGGTTGACTCGTGACACTAAGTCCCTAAGCAGCAGTAGCAATGCGGGCAGTAAGATTTTGACTCATTTGTCAAATGTTGCCGGGCTTTTAGTGAGCCTGGATTTTCCCTTTTGTGTGGGCGCCATTATGGGCAGGTGAACGTATGTCTCTTTCGTGAATCATTGTAAGAAATCATAACAATTATTAACGTTTTCAAGCAGAAAGTGGCATCTTCTTGATTATTTCTGGGGTGCTGTGGGGTGGCACAGATGACTCTTGTTAGATACAAATAATACATCTAAATAATAGTGTCCAAACAGTTTGATTATCAGGCTGTTTTGCTTTTGTGTCAGTTGTACTGCAAAGAGCAAAATGATCCTCAAATCTTCTACACAGCCATTTGCCCCCTCCGTATGTCTGTGTTTGTCAATTTGGGACAGTGTTGTAGTACAAACAAGGTGCCATTGGAGAGTAATGGGTGGGAGCTGTACATGTGTGTATGGAGAGAGAGAGACATGCATTGTTTTATATTGTGACTCCTTCCGGCTTACATGACAGTCTCCCTTTCTCCTAGTCATGTGTGTTATGCTTAAAAAAATAATAAACATCTGACATTGTTTTAGGCCTGACAATACTGATATGAGGCCAGACTTCCTCTGCCATTATATTGCTTGAGTGCAAGTTTTTTTTAATATGCTACATATGTTTTTATTTTAATATTATTATTGACACTAGTCTAAGTGATGAAACTCGAAAGTGCTTGCCTTGGCAGGAACACTGATTATGCTCACATTTGCTAATTAAATCAATCAATAATAATTGATTGGCCATAGTAGAAATAGTATTTCTAGATGAATGCCTGACAAAGACATACAGCCACTGAGCCAGTCCACCTACCATTATTATCTATCTATCAATCTATCTATCTCCTTACATATCTATCTATCTATCTATCTATCTATCTATCTATCTATCTATCTATCTATCTATCTATCTATCTATCTATCTATCATCTGTGCTGAATAAGACGCTCTACATGTAGGCCTATAACTAGTCTCAGCCTCTCGCGTCCATCAGCACTACGTCACATAAGCAACTCTGTTCTGAACGTCTGATACATATACACCACTTTCGGGAAGTAATACTGTCTATTTAAATTGGCTGTTAGCAGTGCCACTCACAAGTATGTATTCGTAATTTCCGGTGTGACGCTAGTGCACTGCTTAATTAAAAATTTTAAATGTATTTTAAGCAGTTACCGTAGCCTACTAGCTATGTTACTGATTTACAAGACCTGTAATCATGCCAGTCCTTTAGTTTAGTTTTCCAACAAATTCCTCATGGAACGTTTAACATTCGACTTGGTCATTGAGTTCCGTAGTTGGTCGTCGGTGCATGTCAATCCAAATACCTCTCTTGACAAGTAGGCGGGTACTGACGCAGTTAGCCAGCGCCCCAGTGTCCCAGACTTAATGTATGTAAAGGCTGGCTCTGCGAGAATAGCCAACTGACTATTATGGATCTATAGATGTATACATTCAGATCACTCAGCTGACTTAATTTTAGCGCTACATAACACCTGACCAATTAGAGCAACCTCAGATCATTACACTGCTGCAGTCAAAACGTCAATTTCTTACTTGGTCGGGCAGCGTATGTGTGTGTATGTGTGGAGGGGGACATTTAGCTACATTGCTTAAAATGAACAGAACCTGAAAAACAAGCATGAAAAACAAACATCGGTTGGTACAGTTACAGACATTTATTTCTGGTGTGTGAGAGAGCCTAACATTATGATATCATAAATATGTTTAATTAAATGTGATGATCCAGCTGGGGCCTTTGTAGACGAGGTGATTAAAGATCCCTAACAGACACCGTTACTGGGTTCATGTTGCAGGATTGCACCCTCTCTCTGTCTTATTGTCTTATTCTCATAATCACACAGGGCTTGCTTTCCTGCCAAGGAAACAGTGACACACTAATCATCGAAGACACATGCTAGATAAAACGCACACACATCATATGGTATTCCAATCAGTCTTGTAATGCACTTAATAAAAACACAAGTCAAACTTGTAAATAACATTCCTTAGCATTGTTTGCATTTCTTTGTGGCAATAAATTATTCAGTCTGTAATTATTCTGTCCAATAGTTATTCAACATTGATGCAGTCAGTGACACAGTGTAATTCATTTTAAGCAGTTGTTTTACTGAGTAGTAATAAACACTACGATTACGATATCATCCCTCTTAGTTTAGTGCTAGTTTAATTAACATATATGGGAATATGAACTACACCACTGCTTTGCTAGCTAATTCGATTAAACACATGTAGGGTATATTTATTTTTTCCATTCATTCAAACATTTGCTATATAACAATTCTATTCAGGGGATATTAGACATAAATTATGTATTATTAAAGATGAATCCAACGGAATTAGACTTATAATAGTGTACATTACTCTACATATAGCTGTCATCATATAGCCTGCAGCCTTTATTTGTACTGTAGCTCATTTATGGAGACACTGTGGGACCAGAAACTGTAATGGACAGAATCAGGAAAGGACCGTTTATAGTTCCCGGTGGTAATTAGGTCGTGGCAGGACTGTAAGACACACCCAAGTTTGTTTTAATGGAGAATGTATAGTTGGTTTTCTCAAGGAGTGTTTATTTATAGTGTTATGGTGTTATTTATAGTGCTATATAGTGTGAGTACAGGTAAATGTCACCGGTTTGGCTTGAGAGAGCTTGATGTAGTGCTGAGAAAAGAGCTGTGTTTGTGACCATGAAAGCATTCATTTGGTTTTATTAACAACCAAGTCATACATACTTGAGATGAACATTATTATGAACAAGAATTACAACTAAGTGTAAATGTGCTCTGATAAAGGCTGTGGGTGTATTCAGATCCTAGCTAATGTGTACATCGTCTATTGTCCTGAATATACTGTATGTGTTAACGTAGAAGCAGGCTTGCTTGGACGTGCTTGGACCTGCCTACACTATGTCTCTTGTCCTGACGGTTGCTACGGGGTGTCTGTCTTTCAGTGCACAGTCTAACGCCGTTGCTCACAGTCAGCTTTACTTCCGGAGACATCAGTCTGATGAACAACTATGACGACCTCTCACCCACCCTCATCTGCACTGGTCTCAAAGGTATGTTTTGTGTGTTCACAAAATTGGGCTTTGGTGTGGCCATTTCTGGTTGTAACATGCAGAGGAGAGAGGCCAGTAAATTTGTATTGGTCCATACACAACATGGCACTGTGCAGACTAAAAGAAGTGATGTCCATGTATTTACATATATATTACATATATTGTTGTTGGTTGTTTTTGTTTGTTGTGTACTGTAGATGTTGTAGTCCAGTGGTGCTCCCAGGGAGACCTGTTGGCTGTGGCTGGCATGGAGAGAAGCCTCCTCCCCCTGGATCCCTCCTGTCCTCCTCCCATTAGAAGCGCCATGGTCAAGTTCTACAACGTCTGCGGCGAACACATCTACACACTGGACACACCGGCCCAAGTGAGTGGCCGTCATCAGGCCCGGCCCTCGCATTAGGCAAGATTAGGCGGCATTTATTTGAGGCAGCATTTTGTGCCTACGGATCAGCGTAAAGCTGTAAATAGTACTTTAAATTCTCTCAAATCAAAACAATAGCAGCACCGCCCTACATGTTGAAATGCATTGTGAAGCTAGTAACAAGCAGCTTTGTTGTTGTGAGCGGTGTTCTTCACTTTGTTAATGTTCTTACTAACAGAGCCAGAGTAGAGGTACCAGATTTGTTTTTATCAGCACGCACAGAGACAGGTAAGATAGCAAAATGCGAGGAGATATTTGGTGAATTTGACAGTGTATAAGCTTACAATAGCGGGCTATAGGCTGGGTCATTGACATAGGCTAAAGCTTTTTGTTTACCTTATCGATATTCCCAAAGCAATATTTGTTTATTAATTTAGTTATTTGTATTGCCTAGGGTGGCATAATATCCATAACCAGCGCTGGTCATCAACCACAACTGTCAGCTGTTCAGTGAAGCCTTATGGAGCTGACTATAACAGGCACTGACAATGTATATGTTGCTGCACTAGTAAATAAAATGGGAAGCATCTATAATTAAAGGTATAGTAAGCGACTGTAAGCTAATACACGTTTGGTCAAATTCACCAAATCTCCTCGTAGTCCCCTAGTTATCGTTCTCTGAGAGTGCTGGCTCGGTACATCTACACAGCCCTGGCTCAGTAAATGGTAACACAAACAACTGGTCCAGACTGCACGCAACACTATCCCAGCCTTCGCAATGCATTTCAATGTGTGGGGCGGAGCTTCTGAGGGATCACCCTGTGGCATTGAACATTTTTCCAGAACAAGATTCCAGAATCCGAATGTGAAACCGCCAACGATAAACATTAGACACCTCTTAACCTGCGACACAAATCTCTGCTCCATGACTTTGCCCTGTCAGCGGCCCATTACTACGCTGTGCTGGGGTCACCGGGACTCCCGCCTGTTCCTGGCGTGTGGCATGGCGCTCTACGTGGTGAGGGTGGAGCACCGGGTGGCCAGCCTGCAGCTCCTGTGCCAGCAGGGCATCGCCACGGCGCTGAAGGAGGAGAAGGACGCGGCCAAGCTCACCATCCCCTCGCGCCTCTGTTCCTACATTACAACTGCCTTCACTCCCACCGTCAAGGTAACTGGCCCCCTGTTACGTAGGCAGTAGATACAGGGGAAGCAGGAACATGAGTCAAACTGATGTTGGAAGACGTCTGTTCCCGAGTGTCAGCCCTCTCACCAAGATTAAATGCGTTGGGTTCAATGCATCAATCAAATGAAATCTTTATTTTGAAAATAATCTGTAGTTCAAATATTTTAGCTAACCTTACAGTAGAGACGAGGTCAATCTTAATCGACCATGATGAATAAATAGCTATAAAATCTATTGTATTACCATATAAAATAATTGTATATCTGTCTATTATAAGCTACTTCTACGTCCTGTCCTGTTGCCGTCTCCCAGCCCCCAATCCCAGACCCCAACACAATGCGGGACTTTGTAAGTTACCCAACAGCTGGCAACGAACGTCTGCATTGCACCATGAAGCGCACGGAGGACAACCCTGAGGTGGGCGGTCCTTGCTACACCCTCTACCTGGAGTACATGGGTGGGCTGGTGCCCATCCTCAAGGGCCGACGGATCAGCAAGCTAAGGCCAGAGTTTGTCATCATGGACCCTAAGACCGATGGGAAAGCAGGTGAGAGCCCGCCTGTTACATGTGGGGAATGTTGATGCCGGTGGCCAATGAGTCGGCCCTGTGTGCTTTCTCCTCTATGTGAACGATAGGAGCTGGTCCGCGTATTTTGTGTGTGTGTGTTGTTGTTGTTCTTATTTAATAGGCCACAAGACACAATAATATTGCTCCTCTGTCAGGATCACGTGTGGGCTGCTGGAATGTGTTGGAATCACTGGCAGTCTTCCCTTATGCTACATGCATGACCATCGTATAAGTAGAAAGCTTAAAACCTCTACTTTTGATTTATCTGACTCAACAACCAATTCCATCTCCTTTTGAATTAAATATGCAAACAAACATTTAGCTAAATATGGCAGAATTAAAAAGCCAACAGTGATACTGAAGGAAGCATTGATTTGGAGCTGAAATAGAGGCAGTTATTGCTGAGCTAAATTATCTGGCTGTGGTTTGTAGATACAGTAGTATGGAAAAACACATGCTTGTCCTGTTTAGTTATTTTAATTGGCAAGAAATCAATATTTTTCTAGACTTTTAAATGTGTCTTGGTTGAGGGTGAAGTTATCCAAGTTGGCATTGAGAAAGTGAGTGTGTTTTAGTCACATAGAGCAGACTGGGCTCATGTTAATTAAAAGCTGCTTAATGGGAGCTCTAATGGCCACTGGGTTGGTCATAAATCGACCTACTCCCTCCCAGAACAGTGATAAATGAAGTCAGCCATGAAATGGCTGACTTCATTTATATTAATTAATCTAATAAATTAGCTAGACCTAAAGTAGAGCAGCACTGCTTTACATATTCTTTATGAATAACAAACATAACAAACATAAGAAAAGTTCATCCAAAAACACTAGTTTGGTGCAAATAATGAACTTTTCCACTTCATGGTATCGGCTTGACTCAACTCACTTTAGAAAGAATCTGTTTAATGTACTGTAGCTGGCCGTCACAGTGATGCTGCTGTTTGAAACACTCCTTCCGTTGCGTCCTTTTTTTATAGATCTCTAGTCTGTTTTACATTTCCTTTTTATAAAATTTTCCTGCACTATTTGAAGACCTTGGTAGACCTGTGAATTTCCCCATCCTTGCTTGAATACATTTGTGAGCAACCAAACTGCACCACCTCAATTCACCACGGCATGGTTTTGCAACTTACTATTTAATTGCAGCCGTTATAGTAACTTGCAGTAGTATGTCCCATGTCTTTTGCAGTGCAAAAGCATCATAAGTCTAAATGTTCCAATGTATCACATAAAGGAAACTGCTGCAGATTCTAATCTCTAGCTATGTTTTTATAGATGAAGTGTGCCCCCTTCAGTTTGGCTGAAGCCACATACATGCCTATGATATGCATGTCTTAAGGTGGAGTAAACTATGCTGGAGAAAGATATCTGAACAGCAATCAGTACAGTGCTCCCTCTAGAGGTCTTCACCGGTCCTTCAAGACCCGAAATTCCGAGACCCAGACGGGTCTCGAGTCGTGTCCAACTTTTGAGTTAATCTAGTATTAGGGTAATGGGATCCTGGTAGCTATCAAATTGCTGTATTAGTGATATGGCGCCAGGACACTAAAGCCACAGCAGTGTGGACCTTTTTATTAGCAGCACGTCTCTGAAGCAGCTCCTTATAGACATGCCAATGATTAAAGAAAATACTCTTCTATTTCACACTAAGCCACAGCAACACGTTTACCCTAATGCTTGTTTTTATTTTGTACCTTCAGATGAGGTGTACGGCAACAGCTTGATGTCCTCTATGCTTGACAGCTGTAACTGCTCAGACTCCAGTGACATTGAGCTGAGTGACGACTGGGTGGGCAAGAAATCTCCAAAGATATCTAGGGGTAGCAAGTCCCCAAAGCTACCCAGGTAAGCAGATGCCTAATGTAATGAGTGTATATAACATGGGTCTTCACTGTGGACGTAAAAAGTTTGTTTCATATTCTGCTCTTTGTTGCTTGTTTTAGTTTTTAACTGCATGCCTAAACCAATCCCCCCCCCACCCCACCCCGTTTTGCTACCTTCTCTGTAGAGACTTAGTCTGTCCCTTTATCAACAGGATCAACATAGATCCCAGGAAATCCCCCAAATTGTCCCGTGCTACGCAGGAGATATCCCGGTCGCCGCGGTTACCCATGCGGAAGCCCTCTATTGGCTCACCTAGTCTCACGCGAAGGGAATTCCCATTAGATGACATCACTCAGGTACCTGTAACGGCCATCTTCTTTGAATTGTATCTGTTGTTAATACCAATATACTGAAACAAATTAAAATAACCATAATCAAATGGATTTTCTGTAAATTGATGTTCTTTGTTTCTGTCTATTTGTAGCATAATTACCTTGCTCAGGTTACATCCAATATTTGGGGAACAAAGTTTAAGATTGTAGGTCTTGCCACATTCCTGCCAGCAAATCTTGGAGCAGGTAATACTCTTTTTATTATTTTGTTATTAACCTTTTGTTTTTGTTGACTACTTTAATACATACGGTCTCCGCAGCATCGAATTTAGTGAAACAATGGGCCCTGTTTTAACAATCTAAGCGCAAAGTCTAAAGCGCAAGGCACAAATTGGATTTAGGGCGTGTCCAAATCCACGTTTGCTATTTTAACGGCAGATAAACGGTCAGTGCGCCGGGCGCATGGTTCAAAAAGGTTTGATTTACTTTCTTCATTATTCATGGGTGTGTTTTGGGCTTGACATATGATCAACCAACCAGAGTGTCTTTAAAAATCCAGGCACGCTTGCATCAAAGGGCGATTTATATTATACCGGCGGGTTTGTGAAAGCGCTGGAGCAGAGTAGACCATCTAGGCAATAGCAAGATTCCTAAAATATGTTTGTGTAGTTTACATTGTACACTATACATTTTGAATCCTTTGCATATTTGTGCGCTCCTGCACGTCCTTGTATGTGTAACAAGCTTGTACACATTGTCCACCTGCCATAGGCGTTACTATATTTTCAATGCGTCTTGTGCTGACTTTAGACCTGGTTTTTGCTGGTCAATTGCGCAATCACTGTCCGCTGCCTCAAGATAGCAATGCGTCAGCAACGCGCTAGACCACACCTCATGTTTAGACAAAAACACCAACCGGCGCTCAAATGGGCGCAAGTGCATTTGCTATTTAAACAACCTGGTCACTGGATGGGGAAATGACAACTGCGTCGGTCTGAAACTAGCAAAGACACTTGCATTCCCGCTTTGCGCCGCATTTCGGCGGTTGTTAAGATGGGGCCCATTGTGTTAGTCATTGCTTTATCCATTTTGATTTGTTGATTTATTTCTCCCTGTAAGTCATCTACAAGACAAGCCTCCTCCATCTGCAGCCCAGGCAGATGACTATCTACCTTCCAGAAGTGCGCAAGATCTCCATGGACTACATCAACTTGCCTGTCTTCAGCCCTAATGTGTTCAGTGAGGATGAAGATGACCTGCCTGCCTCCGGCTCGGCTGGGGCCGCCGCCGACAGTCAACCGTGCACAGTCAACATCCCCATTGCCCCCATCCACAGCCTGGCCCAGGCCATGTCCCCCACCCAGAGCATCGGCCTGGTCCAGTCACTCCTAAACAACCAGAACGTTCAGCTGGATGTCCTGTCCAATCCCATGGCGAGCTCGTCGGGAGCCGCAGCGAGCAGCTCAGACCAAACCCAGGACGCTGCATTGGCGGCCCAGTACCCCGTCCCCGCCAGGTACTCCAGCCCCGGGCAGGTGATATTTGGAGGCCTGGACATGGGTCGTCTTATGGTGGAACCACCCCCGCCCTCTCATCACCCACAGCAGCTACAACAACAAAGTCACCATCAACAGCAACAACTGCTCCATCAACAGCAACAACAGCAGCAGTTGTACCATCAACAACAGCAGCAGCAGCAACAACTGCACCATCAACAACAACAACTGCACCAACAACAACTGCACCAACAACAACTGCACCAACAACAACAACAACTGCACCACCAACAACAACAACAACAACAACTGCACCAACAACAACAACAACAACTGCACCAACAACAACAACAACAACAACTGCACCAACAACAACAACAACAACAACAACAACAACTGCACCAACAACAACAGCCGCATCATCAACAACAGCTGCATCATCAACAGTACCTGCAGCTGCAGCACCACCAGCACATGCAGCTGCAGCAGCAACACCACCACCAACACCATCACCACCAGCAGATCCAGCTGCAGCAGCTCGTCCAGATGCCCGGCCTCTCCATCCAGGCCTCCCCGCTTACACCGCACCAGCTTCAGCAGGGGGCTCCCCAGGTCCAGATCCCTCATCCCCACCCGCCTCCCGAGCCTTCGACAATGGCGGCGGCAGTCGTCGGGGGCGACCATGAGCCCCTGCTGAAGGTCAAGCCCCTGCGGTCGGCCCCGCAGCTGGCCGAGTGCGACACGTTGGTCTTCAGCGCCCCGCTGGAGCTCAGCAAGATGAACCCCCCACCCCCTTACCCCGGGACGACCTCCAGCACCCCTCCTCCTCCGCCAAGCGGTGAGCCGTGTCCGAAGAAGGGCGACTTCCCGCTGTACCCGGTTACTCTGCAACCGGCGCAGTGCCCCACGCCGCTGGGCTACGAGCGCATCACCACGTTCGACAGCAGCGGCAACGTGGAGGAGGTGTGCCGGCCCCGCACGCGCCTGCCATGCAACCAGAGCGTCTACGCCCTCCAAGGCCCCGGCAGCTCCGCCACTCTCAGGGTCTCCTCCTCCTCCTCGGAAGGGAAGAAGCACCAGCTGCCCTACGCCTCCGCCACGCTCAACAGACTCAGTGTGCCGCGGTACTCTATACCCAGCGGGGACCCGCCCCCATACCCGGACGCAGCCAATCAGAGCAGCGGCGCCGGCAGGGGTCCCGCGCAGAGGCCGGACAGCACCCTGATCCACGCCACCCTGCGGAGAAATAGCCGAGAGGCGGCGCTCAAGATCCCCCAGATTCCAGAGGCAGCGCCCAGACCGCTGCCCCCGAAGGCCAAGAACGGTGGTGTGCCGGCGGCCTCGTACCAGCAGAGGGCGCCGGCGGCCCTCTACACCTGCAGTCAGTGTAGCGGCGGGGCCGGCGCGGGAGGCAGCGCTCCGGGGACCACCAACGGCATCGCAGGGGGCACCATAATCAGGCAGGACTTTCCCCCAGGGACCGGGGCGCCACACAGCACCGTGATCGTTCACTCCAGCAGCGCCTCCACCGCACTGGCCTCCCAGTGCTCCTACGGCCTGCTGGGGCCCCTGGACCGGGCCGACTACATCAACTCAGGGTACACGGAGGACGAGGAGGCGCTGGGGCAGTCGCTAAGGCAACTGGCTCTGGGGGCGGCGGATGTCAAGCGGCCCCCTCCCTACCAGTGGGACCCCTCAGCCACTGAGGAGGTGTGGATACCTCAGGAGAAGCCAGCGACGTTAAGCTCCGCGGGCCTGCCCGGACCCCACAGGCCCCCGCCGCTCATCCTCGGGCCCCCTCAGCATGTGGACAGGCTGCCCCTGGTCCTCTCTCCCAAGTCCCCCAGCAGTCCCAGCTTCCACATGTCTCTCCAGTACCCCCTCGGTGCCCAGCTGGCGCCTATCCCGGGCTCGCCGCATCCCTGCTCCTCCCCCAAGGAGCTGGCGGCTCCGGCGTGCTTCCCGCAGCAGGAAGCCGCCCTGGTCCTGCCGCCAGGCCACCCGGCCAACATGGCCAGCCTGGCCTCCTGCTGCTCAGTTCCGCCCACGTACCCGGGAGGCAGCTCCTGCCCAAGGCTCCCCGTCCAGCCCGCCTCCCTCCATGCCCCCTGGGGCACGTACAACCCCTGCCCCCCCACGCAAAGCCCTGCGATGCCGCTGCCGCCTAAATCCTTGCACGCGGCGGCGACGGCTGCGGCAGTTGCGGCTGCAGACAAAAAAAACTGTGTCTCACCCCCTCCGCCGCCTCCCCAGACCCCGCCCCCTCCTCCTCCCCCCCCGCAAGCCGCGGAGCCGCAGGGCCATGACGGCTCGGCGGAGGCCGTGGCCGGAGAGGCGGGGGAAACCAGTTACCAGGAAGTGCTCTCGCTGACGGAGAGCCCCGCGCCACAGCGCTCTGAGAAGTTCGGCAAGAAGAACCGAAAGCGGGCGGACGGCCGCAGCGAAGAGGCCGGCGTACCGCCACCTCCTCCTCCACCTCCTCCTCCTCCTCAGGCCGAGGGCGGCAAGGCCAAGAAGGAAGGCCGGGCTCTGGGCGACTTCAACTCGCTCATCTCCAGCCCGCGGCTCGGAGGCAGGGACAAGAAGAAACCCAAGGGGCAGAAGGAGCAGCAGCTGAAGGCCAAGAAGCTGGGCAAGGGCCCCGCCAACAGCGAGTTCCAGGACAGCTCGGAGAGCGAGCCGGAGCTCTTCATCAGCGGGGACGAGCTGCTGAACCAGAGTGGGAAGAAGGGCTGGAAGAACAAGAGGAGCCTTCGGGCTGCCGACGAGCTGGACGAAGTCAAGTGTCGGAAGGCCAACGACAGGGAGGACCGCGGCCTGGGCAGCCAGGGCTTCGTCTACATCATGGCCAACAAGCAGCCGCTGTGGAACGAAGCCACGCAGGTCTACCAGCTGGACTTTGGGGGGCGCGTGACGCAGGAGTCTGCCAAGAACTTTCAGATTGAACTGGAAGGGAGACAGGTAGAAACTTGTTTGTTGAATGAATGCCTTACAAAAAGGTTGCTGTGTAGTATTTGTAACATGTTTACAAAATACTAATAATAAATAGATGAAAAATAATTATTATTTAACATTCTTTGTACTAATGTGCTCATTTTTACACAGGTGATGCAGTTTGGCAGGATTGACGGTAACGCCTACATTCTTGACTTCCAATATCCATTTTCTGCTGTGCAAGCCTTTGCAGTGGCTTTAGCCAATGTCACTCAACGCCTCAAATGATGTCCCTTTTCCTTTCCTGAATTCTGTCTGGAATTTCAATGAAACCTGCTGATGAGACTTAGTTAATTTGAAGTCCCTAAGATTCTTTGTTTTTTTTTAGAATAATAATTTTATATTTTGAGACTCAAATCAGCCATTGTCTGCATAGAGAGAACACACATTTCTGTCACACTGCACTACAAAATGCTGCCACAAGAGTTGGTGCAATATGCATTGGCTGCAGACGCCAAGGATGTCCCTCCAGGCAGCCCTGTTTGGCAGTCGGTGATGCCTTGCAGCGCTCACAGTGGCTGAGCTTTGGGTGATCATGCAAACAAATGCTGCTTTAGCCAGAAGAAGCTTACAGACATGATAACCAAACCAAATGGTTAGAGTGGGTGCTCCGTGAGGAATTGTCTCCACATGTGTTTTAAAAAAGGAGCACCAGTAATACTTGAAAATGAACACACTTTGGAGAACGAAGATGTTTTTTTTTTTTTCCTTTTTTCCTTTGCCAGAGCACACAGGTACTACTGGGCACTGAAATCCATTGCTGTAGAAACATCAGTGGAAACATCTTTTATTATACTGCTTTTGCATTTAGGTTTTTTATTCAAATGTTTAACTATGTGGAGGGTATGGAGCAGCTTTGTCTTTGCCCTCTGACTTTCTTTTGTTACTATACAAATAATTTCATGGCTGGAATTGCCTTAGATATATGCATTGTTTAGGTCCTAGACTTTAGGAGCACTATTATAAGTGATTTTACTTGTTTCTGAGTCACAAACCTGGTCAGGTAAGGGAATTAAAATTGCTGTGTTAAACTGCAAGCTTTTTTTATTTTTAAAGGCCAAATGTGTTACTATCCTATGAAGATTATTTTACGTGCATTTTCCTTTTTTACATCATAGTCATTGTTCATGTGATTACATACTATCTTAGTACCTTGTTGACATGGTTTTTTAACGTATTTGATATGGTTGGGTTATAGGCGGCTCAATCCAAACATTGCAGTAGAGTTTAAAGATACTCAAGTGGATGTGTGTACAGAACAGACATACAGAATAGCCTGACATATCCTGTTATTAAAATATAACTCCTTCCTTCATTATGGTGATGGACTGCAGAAAAGGTTATCAGATCCAGGTTTAAACAGCCTGGCATGAAGTAATTTGTCACCCGCTGTCACTTCTGTGAAGTGAGTTTATAGTTGAGGTCTGCTGTCCGTGTTTCTAGAGACCATGCTAAACGTGTAAGCAAGGTACATGGAAACGTACACGGAAATATTTCTTTTATATTTCACTTATTTCAGTTTCTTCATAAGTCATCAAGACACACATGCATTGTCTGTGTGAGACGTTGGTCAGTTTGACAGATGTCTGTTTACACCTGTCCGTACTGTATTGTTCAATTAAACTGTTACAATGGCTGGAAAGAACGAAATATACCTGTATGAAGCTAGAACCCCATTGAAAAATGAAGGATACTGTTTTGGAATCTCTTCATTTACTAAGTTAACACTGAATTTTATAAAGATTTGCTTTTGAAGTCAAGTTTGTTGTTTCCCTTGTAACTCAAAACACTGAGCAGGGCTAATGTGGGTGGGTGCTTGTGCAATAAATTGTCATTTCTGGCTTATTGCATATAGCAAATACCTTGTATTACATTTAGATTATTTTGAAAGATTGAAAATGGTAAATCTGATTATTTAGGCATAATTAACTTAGGTGTCATGAGAGTCACCTAAAACCTGTGCCAAAAATACATTTGATACAAGATTAAAGAAGATGTGATGGGCATAGAGGAAAATGGTGTGTGTGTGTGTGTGTGTAGCCCTATTTGACACACATACAATAAATCCTTGTTTTGTACCGGTCATATTTTGGTCTTGTACTACATTTTTATTTTGTTATACAGACTACAGAGAATACAGATGTTATATTCTGTCAAAAGGCTGGTCAATAGGATGGGGTCTGAAATAGAAATGTCTGATACAACCTTGAATATACAAGACTATGAGCATTGCTTAAACACTATCAATTTATATATTTTGTGTTGGGCAATATTTTAGAGAAAATTGCCACCACATTGACCATAGTTTACTCTAATGCTGGTCTGTTAATTTTATTTATGAGATACTTTTCCTAAAGGCTGTATATTACTTGTGTAGTTCACTGATCATTTGTTTGTGTTAATGATTTGTTCCAAGTGTAGCCCATATTGTGAGGTGGGAACAAGCGGGGGGGGGGGGGGGCAGTTTA
>JAODUK010035097.1:0-16303 GCA_027564635.1 Typhlichthys eigenmanni | reverse complement strand
CCCCCCCCACTTTAGCAGTGTTTTGTGAAGTTTGCTTTGGGTGGAAAAGATGCGAATGAGTAAGTTCCCAGTTGTGTAGTGGGTAGACTAGTTAAGTAGGCTGTATCTGTCGAGTCAAGGCGTGTCTGTGTTCAGTTGTGTGGTCTACCAATCTCATTATTGTTCTATCTATTACCTTTTATTGCTGTGTATTTTCACCCTGAGAACAGCTGCTTTTTCACTCTGTTTACCATTATGATTATCTTTGTTGTCGTCATGCTTGCAGGTCAAATGAGATATTGGTCACAACTTTTTACACACACCTTTCACATTTGTGCAAGCCCAGATAATTTCATCATCAGATTTGCCTTTGGACATTGGTTAAGGAATCACCTTTTATTGAACTGATGAAATTACCTATTGTAGATATCGCAGGATTTGGCTTTTCTTTTAAAAAGAAATGTGATTTGTACTTATAGATGTAGACTTAAAGGACAACAAAACAGGAGTCCGATTTGGTGACTGAATGTTTATAGTGAATGAATAGTAAGGCATGCCATGTAAATTATTTTACAGTTGTTTGTCACGCATCTTTTGAATAAAATGTCATTGTTTCAGAAAATGTGTAGCCTGTTGTGTTTGTAGTCTTTGTATGCGTTTCCATGGTAAAGTACTATTTGCTACACGCCTAATTGCAACCTTTTACATAATAAAGGCCTGCTGTGCCTCTATCCATGGTGCTGAATGTAATCACGTGACCGCATTACCGCGTGTGATGTTGCCTATATTACGCATTGGTCCTCTTCGTTTTTAGTGCTTTCTTTTGACCGACAAACAAAAAAGGCATCGCCTGCACTTTCAATTAAAAAGAAAACAATAGCGCCTGAGAATAATGTTCACTGAGTGCAGCCGTTGCGGATCGTTTCCCATCGCCATTTTCAGACGCTATAATGGATACCGACTATTCAGGGATTGAAAATCCACTCTTCAGCGAGCTAAAATATTTTTGTAAGAAGGTACGGGAGGCCTATAACGAATTGAAGGATGACTTAATACCTCATCGAGATGATCGGTTTTACAGGTACGTGTGACAAAATGTAAAACGTGTGACAAAATGTAAATCCGCTGCAGATAGCCACGATAGCCTATAATAACCGTAGGTGCGTGCCCATTTATTTCCAACCTTATATAATGGGATAGGCTACATAACATATTTGCAATAGATAGCAAATAATTTCAGCCGAATGCTATCAGTTGATTATGGAGATGACATGAACAGTATCCCAGCATGACCTATAGGAGATAATAGCATATGTGCAACTTGAACTGCCCATCAATTACATAATTTGTTTTATATATTTCTGACCAAAAATTAAATGGCTCGCTCGTCGATATGCCTACCCTATATTAATAATGGGCTCGCTGCCATAATCGGAGATTTAGGCAAGGTTCTGTTTTTGCTGGAGTTGTACAACTAATTGTAAACATCTACATCATATTGGAAGAGACTTATTTATAACTTAAAATCGTTAAGATGTTCCTTTCAATCAGCCATAACGTAATTATATATGATCAGATCTACAATGTGCAAGTTTTTCGTAGCCCTCCCTGTCCCTCTCCCTGCTACGGTACCACGTGATCCTGACTCCTCCCCGTTTGATGACGTCGCATTCCAGTCCGTAAAATGACGCCTGTACACGGATGTGTATTTTAACTTTACAGTTTGTGTGTTCTCTCGCTATTAAGAGTAATAATTGGACAAAATGGAACTGTAAGTGTTAGATATGTCAAGGAGCAACACTTAAGCTTAATGTATGACCCTTATAGAGGCGAGTGCTGAAGAGTCATCTCTTTTTGCATTGGCTTTTTGGGCTACCGCTAACATTACTAGCATGGTAGCTAGCAGTGTTGCATACATATGCTCATCTAACATGTCTTATATGCTACCTAGTCTGATTGGTAGTGTACACCTGACATTGCCGTGACTATAGTTTGTATCTTCTCTGAAGGTGTATTTTAGCTTCATGTTGCAGGATTGTCCATGTGCGCCCTTGCCTGTCTGGCTTCCTGTGTCTATCTGAAGTTTAAATTCAGTATGTGTTGTTCACACAGATTGGCTCCCATGCGGCTGTACACACTCTCAAAAAGACATTTTGTCTTGGTCTATGTGGTGTTCTTGATTTTCTTCGGCCTCACGGTGTTTATTGGTATTGCTGGTAAGTGTAAGTAAATGTAGCCTCAACCCTGTTTTGTAACTCGCTGTAGCCTCAGGTAAATTTCTCAAATGTAAATACTGACAAACTATTTGAGCACATACAACATTGAGATACTAAATGAAATGGCTGTTTTAAGTAAAGGTCTTTTTAAAATACATTTTGGGATTTGATGGCTTATTTAGCAAATGTAGCTGTTTTTGTCTTCATTTTGCAGGTCCTAGGATCATTGCTGAACAAGAATACAGTGGTGATAAGTTGCTTGGCAAAAATAACTCTGTTAAGGTAAGACATTAGGGAAGCAGTGCGTAGTGTTTTAACAACATGATACAACACAACAAATAACTTCAGATATAACCATTGTCATTTCAGACTGGGCCTTACAATTTAGTGTCTCCTCCCCTGACCACATATAACCAGCAGCTATGGCTTACTTGTCTGATGCAGGTTGAACACAGCAATGGTAAGACCATAGAAAACACACACGAGGTTGGAGGCCTGACTACTCCAGATATCATGGGTGGGACGGGATAAATGTAATAGTTGTAGAGTGTGGTGTCATTATGATAACATGTCCTTGTATTGTTACACTTATTATACTAGCCTGTGATCACATGACTAGTAGGTGTACTGCTCTCCTGTCTTGCCCAGTGGTGGACTTCCAGCAGCATTTTGAGATCAATGTTGAGCTGAAGGGAGTGATGCAAGACGCCAGCGTCATGCACATAAGCAACAACGTGCACCAGAAGTCGCGGACGTTGCACTGTGGTAATGTGAGTGTCTGCAACCCATCACGACACTGACCCACTGAGAAGTTCATGGCTAATATGGGTTAGGTGGCAACTAATCTAGGTTGGGTGCCTGTCTTCTTAGCTTATTCTATTAATACAACTGCTAGGAGCTATTGGAGTTTGATAAAGGAGGGAATACATCAATGTGCCTAGACATAAGGAGAGAATACGCTTGAATACGCTTATTTTGCCATAAGAAAACATGATGTGGCTGATACGCTGTTGCCTGCTGTGGTTCTTCTTTTCATCTAGAAGTGTGATGAGATCATTGTTCTCCACCTTGGCTACCTGAACTACACCCAGTACCAGATCATTGTCAGCTTCAAAGGTCTGGAAAACATCACCTATACGTTCAAGGTCAACTTTGTGGTAAATGGTCTCAGATTTTCATTCCAATTACTGGTCATTTGATGACTTTCGAGGTGATTTGGTGACAGACATAACTATTTACCTCGTTTGTTCTTTATTTCTTTGCAGTGGAAAACGTACAATCCCACGTTCTCACAAGTTGAAATCTGGTTCCGTTTTGTCTTTGTTGTTTTGACCTTCATGGTGACGGTAAGAATGCGGGCTACGTTTGTCCTTCATCCAAATTAATTGTAGCCAGGATTTAGGATCTGTGAATTTGTGCACCAATGACACAACACTTAAATGAACATTGTGTTGTTATTGTTATTATTATTATTATTATTATTATTATTATTATTGATACAGCTTAGATTGAGTACTGAGGTGATGGATGATAAGTGTAGCTACTTCTTGGTTAAATACTTTCTGATCAAAGTTGGCGTTGATGCAGAGGAATAGGGCAAGACCCTCAAAGTGATACACCCCCAAACTAATTAATTACATTCCCAGCAATTATGGCAGTGATAGGGTTAAGTCGTGTTGTTTAATTTTTAGTATTACACACACAATTGCTTGCTACAATGCGATAAGGAAAGAATAGGCCTAGTGTGCAGAAAATCTGCAGGCTACAAGCTCAGTTCATCCAGACGAATAACACTAGTCTCTACACATTCCAGTGTATGTTTGCTCATTCACTGAGGAAGTTCTCCATGAGGGACTGGGGCATAGAACAGAAGTGGATGTCTGTCCTGCTGCCTCTCCTCCTCCTCTACAACGGTGTGTATAACAATTTGTGGAGGGATACCAGTGTTTGGTTATTCATTTAATGAAGCAATCGAAGTAGGCTATTGGTTTCACCATTCAGTGGGGTGGTCGCTGCTTAGGAACAGCACTTACTGTAGTATTTGGACTCAATAGTTGTTTTTGCTTAAGCTGTGAATGACTGACTGGCTGATGGCTGATATGAGCACTCGCATGCTTTGTTCCGTTTTAGATCCATTCTTCCCGTTGTCGTTCCTGGTGAACAGCTGGTTTCCAGGGACACTAGATGCTTTCTTCCAGGCTCTCTTCCTGTGTGCCTTGCTGCTGTTCTGGCTGTGCATCTACCATGGCATCAGGGTCCAGGTGCGCCCACTAACTCTTATTCATAAGGAAACGGTTTAGTTGTTGTGGTTGTGTGTATTTCGAAGCTACATAGTGTTTGTATTGCTTGATTCGCGTGGCTTTTGTCTTGCAAGGGGGAGAGAAAATGCCTCACATTTTACCTGCCTAAGCTGGTCATTGTTGGCCTCCTGTGGCTGTCAGCCGTGACGTTGGGGATATGGCAAACGTAAGTCCCACCTGTGTCCACACTTGTCCTCTTGAGACGTCGACAAACAAGGAACATTCTCAACTCTTCACTCTCTGGATTTGCAGGGTCAATGAGCTCCAGGACCCTACATACCAGTACAAAGTGGACATAGCAAACTTTCAGGTGAGGCTCTGAACTTTGACTTTTGATTAGAATCACCTCAGTGATCAGTGGCAGAGAAATTTAAGTGTATTTCAACTGCTTGCTCTTTCATTGAAATGGACAGATCAAAAGGACAGAAACATTTAGAACCCTTTTTTAAAATTTTCTAATAAAATCTGCTTCATTTATTAATGTGTTTTTAAAGGTTAAATAATGGTATTTAAAATAGTGGTGATGGGGAAATTACAATTATAAGGTTTTGATATCCTACCTGTTTTAAGTTCTCTGTTTAATCTCCATCTCTCCAGGGCATGAAGATCTTCTTCCTGATTGTAGTGACTCTCTATGTCCTCTACCTGATTTTCCTGATTGTCAGGGCTTGTTCTGAACTCAAGAATATGCCGTACTCAGGTAGAACGGCACGACACGCATCTAAATCGCTCTTTTTGCTGTGATTACGTAAGCGACTGTTGCCATCTCTGCCAACAGATATCCGGCTGAAGTTTCTGACAGCTCTGACGTTTGTGGTCCTAATTATAAGGTGTGCTGTAAGAATTTCCTTCAGACAAATGTTGACTTCTCACAGCTACTAGTTTAATTCTAGGTGCTTTTATATTTCTCTGTGATTAATTATAGAAGTCCCTGATGACAGGTCTGCTAATGTTTTATTTATCCCTCTCTTACTAGCATGGTGATACTGTACCTGAGGTTTGGTGCCAAAGCTCTCCAAGACAACTTTGTGGCAGAGTTATCTACCCATTATCAAAACTATATCCTTTTTGTCGACAGTAATAGCTCTACATTATAAAGATTGCTCTTGATTATGTATTACATTTGACTTTAATTTATAGATGTATTCTTTAATTCCATACGTACCAGCTGAATTTTTATCATTCTATGGCCTGCTCAACTTCTACTTATACACATTGGCATTTGTGTATTCCCCGTCTAAAAATTCCCTTTATGGTAAGTAATCAAAATATATAAATATTTTTGTAGCTGTGTGGATATTTTGTTTTTCGTGCTGCAGTGGATTATACACCAGTCTTTTTTTTCTTTTCTCTCAAGACTCTCAGTTGAAGGATAACCCTGCTTTCTCCATGCTAAATGATTCAGATGATGAAGTAATATACGGGTAAGTGTTTTTAAAACTTCCCAGGAAGAATAAACTCAATTGGCAAACCACATTTCCTAATTTAGAAAGAGACCAATTGTGTACACTTCAGTTTACTAAGTTTAATGTTTTCAATCATGTACAACACCTTCAGCAAATGCAGCTAAACAAAACTTTCTGAAATGCATAAAAAGTGTCAGTAGTGATGTAGAATTTCTGCTTTGCTAAGTTGGATTAAGTACTAAGCGCACAGAACCCCATTTATAAATTTTTATGAATTTTTTTGAAGGAGCGATTACGAAGAGATGCCACTACAAAATGGCCGTGCAATTAAAGCAACAGCCAAGTTCCAGGATGACAGTGACAGTGACTGATGAAGCAGGCTCATCCCTCCCGAGTGTGGGGTGCGGAATACGTGTTATCCTGTGTAAATATATTTGCATTGATAATGCAAAATGACATTAACTGTACATACATATATTTTTAAAGAAATTTAATGTTGACTGAATGTAATATGTCTGGAGATTATGGGGCACATTTACTTTGAGGAAAAACAAAAGCTAAAGTACATCAACATGCTACAGGGAAAAACAAATGTAACATCTCCAATTCTGCCATCATCCTATAATATGCATTTCTGCATATTACAGTTGATACTGTATATGAAGTAAGGAAAGTGCCAATATTGATTGTGGGATATTTATTTTATTTGATTTATAAAGAAAGTGTTTGCATTATGTGGAATCACTACTGTTTCTCCGCATGCACTTTGTAGTTTTCACTTTTTCCATGAGCTATTGGAAATTTCTTAATATTAAGGAATATTATCAAAGCTTAACATCTGAAATGTATTTCATATTAATGGTGCAAAATAGAAAGTGTAATGTGTCTATACCAGGCATTGATGTACAGTGTTGCAATGTACCAATAGTTAGCCTGAGGTCAGACGGTATACTGGTGATGGCTTTGAATAAACCCCCCTGATGTGTTAAAGCCAGAGAACCACTAACTGAGGTGCTGCCAATATTTTAGCATTACAAACTCTTTCCTTTTTGATTGCACTTATGTGAGAGATGTTGTTTATTTAACTTATTTTACTTTGATACTGTGTTGTGAAATAGTTTTTGTTATAGGACCAAGAAATGTTAAAGGACCACACATCTTTATATTTGCTTAAACTTGCATGTGTAGATGTGAAAAATACTTATTTTTCACTTTGAGAAACAAATGTTTTAAAGTGTGGTACTCCAATACTTTGCTTGATTTACAAAGAAAAAAAAATGTACTTCCCAAAATGTTAAATTTCCTTGTCTTTGCTTCTAACCTTGGTTAGTTTTTCAAGTTACAGACTCACCTATTGTAAAAAGGCTTTTAGATGTGATTAAATCTTGTATGAATGCAGTATTGTTAACGTTCATTGTAAGGTTTATATAGTTAAATACATCCAATGTTGTAATGAGTGCACACACAGTACTGACAATTCTGAAATAAAACAGTCCCCCAAGTATGTAATGTGTGTGAGAGATTGATATATGTGGAATATACAGTAATGTTTTATTTACACATTTAATAATTCTACTGCTACTAGTAATGCTAACAGGTTTGGTGGTTCATATCGCCAGGCCAAAGACACTAACAATGCAGTACATGGACTTGTTCTCCCATCTCACTGTACAGCTGCCTGTTGGATGCATACAATACAACAATGTGAAGGTTTATCATCTGTTCACATTCATAGTTGATCAAAGCAGTTTCTGCTCAGAACGTTTACTTGTCAAGGTCTACTCATTTAATGTTACATACATTTCTCACTGTCAAATAATTAAGGGAAAACATTTAATGTACAAATTATAATTACTACACTGTATACAAAGGCACTCTATACTCTAGTGCAGAGGTCTTAAACGTTTTTTGGGCCAAGGACCCCTTGGCTGATAGAAAGGCACAGGGATATGTCACAGTATAAACTATTTAGTTGCCGGGCCAACAATAATGTGTAGGGCGCCTATAGTGCCATGTATAAAAGAAGGCCACTAACTAAGCATTTACTATAATTAGACTTAGAATTTGATTTATATCACACAGGTTGTATTTATGCTAATGTATATGTACTGACATATTCTATTTTGGACGAAATTATTTTTCTAAATATTTATTCTAAATATTTTAGGCTCAAATAATTTGGAGGACCGCCTGCAGGACCTGCTGTTGAAGACCTCTGCTCTAGTGTGTGTACACGAGATTTAAAAAATAGTACATCATACCATCAGTGGTGTTGTCCCAAAAGCAAGAGCTTGCTGATTGGAGACCTGCTCCGTTTTTCTGCATTATAACACAGGTAACTGAAGAAACAAGTGCCGATATTAATGACCCTCTTGGCACAGCATAGAGTAGACCCTTCAGCACGTTAAAACATATTGGCCTGCTTGCTTACCAATGTATTTAAAAGGTTTGTTTAGCTTGCTGAGTTGACTGAGGCACTGCTCAGTTACACTGGTGGTCCACTGATTGACTCTTATGTGTTGGTATGCATTTCCTCCAATAACTCCTTCCACAGACTGTAGATCACATTAAAATAAAAACGCAAGAGATAGTACCGTGCACCCATATTAGGTCAAATCTCACTATAACAAAACAGAAAAAAAGGACAAAAATCACTATACAGGTAAACCTCTCTTGACACAGAACTAGAGGACGCTAGCAACAGGTATGGTGTCCCTGGCAACGGGTTGCTAAAAAGCAAACATCGCTACCGGTACTATCTTATATCATTTATTATGAAAACTAAAGCAGAAATCGTATTACCTCTCTTATGATTGTGCTCACTTCTTCTACGACAAAGGCAGTCTGCCAGGAGAGGAACATGTGTATAGTTTGCATATTCACTAGACAATTAACGTTAGCAGTCATGCACATTAGAGCTAGCATACTGTACAGTTATCTTGCACGGTAACCCGTATATGTACCAGAACATGGTTAACTTTCTCGTGTATATATATATACCGGTAGTGGATAAGATGTATTGAATGTTGCCTACAACCCACCTCCTCTCCAGTCTGAAAGTCGTCCATTGTCAGTGACTGTAGCATACACAGTTGCCTATGCCATGGTAATGCGTGAAGAGAGGTGTGGTCTGAACCTGACTCCACCCACTGTATCTAGCGACCTCTCCACCTCCTACCACTCAACGCTGACACGTTACTCATGTTTCTTTTTCTCTACCCTACTCTTAACATCGAATTATAATAAATACAATAAAACACACACACACACATATATATATACATACATACACATACTATCTTATGTACATAGCACTTTATTATTTAGGCCACCAGGAACATTGTGGGATGATTAGGCACTTTATTTTTCAGGCCATTAGGAACTTGGATGATTTAATTATATATTGACGTTCTGATATAATATCGGTTGCTTACAATTGCTGGAGTATGGCCTGTCCAACTAACGACAAATGTAGGCTACTTCATGCAAGTCGCTTTGGATAAAAGCATATGCCAAATTTCGTAAATGTACTGCACAATCTGAAATGTAAGAAATAGAAAGAAGGCTAACACAATTTAGCCTGTAGCGACCTCTAGCGTCATAAAATGCACACACGTCTCAAGAGTGTTTGTAGGTATCTGATGGCCCAAATATATTTTCCTTTTAGATTGGTAAATAAACATTCTGGCAAGGATGTGGCAGTAAGAGTGACATGTATGAAACATACTCTGTATGTTAACCATCTCTCCAGTATTGCTTCTCTGCCGTTTGGCTAAGTTCAAGTGTAGTATAATTATTTATTGAAAATATGCTTAAAACATTGAATTGTGTCATATTCTTTAAGAAAGAAAAAATATCTGATCTCATCATATTAATATCAGATACGTCTCCTATCCGGGGACCATATTAAATAGTTTTTGAAGCAGGGAGATGGAAAAGGTGCTTGCTCCGTCCACTCCACAATCTACCTGGTATTACAGTATCTCCCATTTGAACGGTGCATCCCCTAATAGCTGTGAAAACTTATCTTTATTGACATCCATGTTTAATTGATACTATTGTGATTGTAATTCATGTGCATTGCAACAACCATTGTCTAAGATGTGGTTCAGGATTGTATTGCCTTTTTGGAGTATTGTTTCCACTGCAAAGGATTCACCTTACAAACTAGCATTACACTGGTGACGCCAGTATAAAAATACTGAGATATAGGGTCAATGAGAATTATTTTGCCTGCCAATTCCTTCTATAACAAGGTGCTAATAGTACCAGACACATCTGACTGGTAAGCAAGTCATGTATTTAGTATTATGATTCTGCATACCTGTGTCATGAAGTTAGGCGACCAGCTATTCTAGTCAGTTTTCTAGACAGCCCACAATTCCCTTTTTAATAATTCAAAGCCAAAACAAAGTCACCAGCATAACGAATATTCATTAAGGGGGACCTTCGGGCACCTTTTAGTGAATTAAATCACCAGAGAAGAGAACACATTTAATCTTTAAAAAGCATCTGTCATGCAGAGGCAAACTTCATTGTCTGAATGAGTGGATATTACTGCACTACTTCAGAATTTCTACTGTAGTCAGTAAACATGATAAAAGATTTAACATAACTTATTTATTCAGTATTTATAGAAATTACTAGCAAAACATAATATTTAATCCATTTGAAACCACCCATTCACCTTAATACAACACAAACGCCACAGTTAAAGCAGTGTTTATCCATAGATTCATTAGGAAATTAAAGTCCAAGAACATAAAGTTGTTAGAAAATTTTGACTTATTTCTGAGTGACGGTGAAAGAGTTCTGATCCATTAATTCACCAACTCTCTCTTGGAGTATCTGAACCACCTCTGCCAGGATGAAAACATGGGTGTCATCAAGGTCCTGGATTATGAATTTCTTCCCTAGGGCACAAGTATCATCCAGGTATAGGAGGAACTGTTTCATAGCAGGATCGCTGTTACATTAAGTGGGAAAAGATGAGGCAGACAATGAGGTAGTTTAGACCCCCACCAAAAATCAGAAAAGTATAATGTAAAGGTTTTGATCATTGGGAGAAGTGGTTATAATCTCATATAGATGCTTACTAACAACAACAAGTAAATAAAGATGAAACAGTTTTAACTAAAACTCAAAATGTAGGGAAAGAAACCATGGTTAAAACGTTATTTTTTTCAATTTATACAGTAACACAGAAGAATAATTTCAATCCCAGTATGCATGCATCCAATATGATCAGATACGATTTGGAGTAGCCTTAAAATAACCAATTTAGCCGGTGTCTGCCTAAATATGATTTTCCGATAAAAAGTGATTGGCGTCCGCGTCTTCTTCTACCTGAATAAAACATATTGGCTTTAACTTCAGACGTTTAAGATATGTGCGTTTGCCATGTCAAAAACATTTTTCTATAAATTATAGTATTTCACCTGCTCTGTGCCCTATATTATAATTAATCCATTCATTTTTACCAGTTAAAAATGTGGGACTGTAACCATAAAATGCACTTTTACGTGTATATCACTTTTTACGGACAGGCACCCGGAACGTCGTTAGACTGACATCTCTGTAAAGTAGACCACACCATAAGCAGTGGGTCAAACTGTTCACAAACACTACTCACCATTCAACAAGAACACCCTTCAGCACGTTTACCATGTTGATCAGATAACGAAAACAGGCTACCGTACAGGCAGCTAGGTGAAATATTGTGTCCAACACCTGCTGCAACGTCTGAACAAGCGTTGCGACTACATGAAGAGAGAAGAGCGTTGGTATAATATACGGTCTGATGGCACTGGGCTTACTGTATGTAAACAAATCTTAGCTGGCTAAGCTACTGTTATCTCTTCACCTATTCTTTAATTAACCAATCAAGTGGTTTTGTTAGCTTGTCGAACAACAAAAAACTGTTTATTTACTGTAGACAATTATTAAAACAAGGCAGGTATCGACTACCGGTACTAAAAGGTTTACAATTCAAAATAATCAATGGTTGCGTTTCACTTACCTGAAGTTAACGGTACCGTAAACGATGCTAAAGTGCAGCTAGTGCTACTACTGATGCATTGTGGGGTAGTATGATGAGCGCTGAGGGACAAAATACATCACGTCAACAAATTACTACTTTTTTTTTTCTTTTCGTTTAATGGCGGATCGCAACCATCTGAAAGGTGCATATACCGCCACCTACTGTGCCGGAGTGTGAGGCCGGTCACGCCCCTACTGCAGCCTCCCTACCCTAAAACTTTAGTCTAAACCGCATCACAGCCCTCAACACTACTCCCTTCAACACACCCACCTCGCAAAACCCCTCTCAAACCCCACGGCCTTCCCAGCTCCTTCCATCTGATACAACCTTTCCCTGGTCACATCATTAGGTTTTGTAGGTTACTTTTTAAATGTTACTAGTTACCAGACAAAAAAGCCTCCACCTTAGCCCATAGTACCCTCTCCCCGTCACACACCATCCCAGTGCAGCTGCCAACGATCCAACCCACCCTGCCCATTCAGCACCCTCACATCGACGCCCCCCTTCCTAGACGCACACTATCTAGCTACTCATTACCTTCAACCCCCACATGCGCAGGCACCCCAAATCACTACTACTATGACAATGTAAGATAATGTAATGGAGGAGTATTAAATTACTAGTCTACAATACTACTCACGTCTTAAGTATTATCATTACTACCCATTATGTAACAATTAATATTTAAGAACATGTGCTATTTTTCTCTATCTGGACAAAGACATAATCACAATTCCAGTTTGATAGTAGCCTTATATTCTATGTTCATTCATCTATTGACAAATTAAGCAGTTATACATTTTGTGTTAACCTAGCAATACTACATACAACATATTTTGTGAACATATTAGTTTTCATAGAAAAATAAATAAAGCAACCTGAAATAAATACATTTAGATAGGTGCATTTGAGGTAAATCTGGGTGTATAGTATGGCACACGGTTATAGAATGTGGGATAAAATATGTAATGATAAAAATATAAAAACTATGTTTTCCTTGTATTTGCTTATACAGTATATTCATTGAGTTGGGCCTAGCAGATAGTTTGGGGAATCCTAACAGAATTTAGCATAAACTCTGCATTGTGTTTAAAATGTTAGCCATAATGCCTGACAATATCAAATACCTGATAAAACAAAAATGGTAAAGGGATTGTTTTCAGTTTTGTTTTCTATAGGCGACATACAATTGTTTAAAAACATTTGAAATATGAAATTTAGTACTGACAAAATAATGCAGATTAAAGAGCGAGGCTGCCATAATTTAAATGTCTCTTGTCAACATTGCCTACAGAAAACAAAAACAATTTAATTGTTTCATCAAAATTAAAGAATATAAAACTATACAGACCTTTATAATTATGTCAATACGTCTTCTCATAACCATAGGTCAATAAATACCTAAGATAAATCTGTTTTATGTGTGCAAGCATTACCCATATTAACTATATGTGGTTCCTCATTTATATGTGCAACAATGGAGAGGCAGTTATGTTTCCATTGGAAAAGAAAATCGGCTCTTAAGTGTAATGTGGAACCCTTCAATGAACTTGTGCCAGTGTGTATCTATCAGTGACTCTGCAGGGCTTCCTGAATAAATTGGAGGCTTCTATTGTAGAGGAAGGAGTCCTTCTTTTTTGGCTTGCAAATATTGAGATGATCTACATCCACTTTAATGAGGTCCCCAATGCCAAGATCTGAAAGATAGGCAGGCTAGTGAGGGCTAAATAAATACAAATGCTTTGCTCTCATTGTGGACACATTGCTATTCATAGAATAATGCTTACTGTACATGTAGGTTAAAAATAATTATTGCATGTTCAATAAGCACCACTAGAGCTGCTTGCTCACCAGCTGACTGTGTTGGCACCACCGGTATCTTGATCATGGGGCCGATGGTTGTGGGAAGCATCTCTGCAAAGCTCAATACCTTGAATTCCCTCTCTTTGGCCATGTTTAGAAAGTTCTCATTTAGATCACGGAGTGCAGGGGAGTCTAAATTGTACAGTGATTATGACAAGCGATGGGATAATAACATTAAGTAGTGCAAATGGAATAAGAACATTAAATTAATCTTTATGGACAAAGCTAATATTCACTGACCTCTACAGAGCTCTCTGACCTCGACGGAAGGGAAAAGGAGAAACCTGGCGTTGACCGAGTACTCAGCCATGAAGGTTCCATTGTGAGGAACGCTGTAGAACATGATGCCTTTGGTGTTCTCCATAATACCTTGCATCTCTGGGTCCTTAGAAGCATCTAGCAGCATTTTCTTCACCAGCAAACCTGAGAAATTAACACTCAATAGTATATGGTATATATTCTCTAGCTCATTTGTATTTCTTTGTTTCTCAGGTCAATTTTATATGAAAATTCATTGTTGCAATTAACCCATTTCTATATTTAAGCATATATATATATACACACACACACACACACACACACACACTAATTTGAGAATATATACTAACAGTAAAGAGACATTGATTACCTCTGCAGTCATGTTAGATACATGCTTTAGAAAAACAACGACAGTCAATAGATGTTTAACTGTTCATTTTTGGTCCATGGCCTACAACAAGCAATTGCCTTCAAACCTGTCTATTCTTAATTGACTAATGTCAGCATTGAGGCAAGAGCATCACACGTTTAACAAAAGCTCAATACCACATTTAACTTAATCAAATTCAGTTTACCTCCCATGCTGTGTGCTACCCAAACCATAGGCCTCTCTCCAACTCCTGCTGACTTCAGTTTCTTCAACAGCTCACGACTCCTGTAGGCCAGGGACTTCCTGCATAGACAGATGACAAAAGCAGAAAAATATATAAAAAATAAAGTTACAAATATTGCTATAAAGCAATATTTACAAATATTGCTATAAAGCAATATTTGTCCTAGAATATTTCAGTATGTGGAATCACGCAAGTCAGCTATTGCAAACTAAATGCAAGCTAATACACTTTTTGTCAAATTCACCAAATATCTCCTTGCATTTCACTATCTTACCATTCTCTGTGCATGTGCTTGTAAGTATCTGATACTTCTACACAGCCCTGGCATGGTAAATAGGAACATAAAGTGCTAAACACCGCTCGTATCAACAAAGCCGCAGCACTGTGTTTTGCTTCACAATGCATTTTGACGTGTGAGACACCGCTGCGAAGCGATACTGTTTTGATTTGAGCTCAAAGTTAGCAATTATTACTGACCATACCTTTAAGGCTTTAGACATCTCTGCACAAAGACAAACCTCTGGTTCTCAACGGGACACTTGGAATTCCAGTCACTAAGGTGAGAATCATACTCCACTGACAGCACCCGTAGATCTGGGCAGTCTACAGCCAACCATGACTGTTGAGGTAGAAATTCATAATTTAACAGGCATTAATGCATTAAATATACACATACTAAATGCACGACGTGGTCTCTGGAACATGCAAATTAAATGGTTTATAGCCAAGGATTTCAATGGTTTATAGCCAAGGATAATTTGCAAGTTTTGGCTTGGACAGCTTAAGGTTGTAAATAGCACTGAATAAACTACACTTCACACTATTGAGATTTAATCTATTTAATAATACTCTTTATTATAACAATAGTTATTACACTACACAGTGGGGAACTGTCAGGGCCCTCTGGGCCCAAGATATTAAATATTATATTTTTTAGACTAAGCAATCGGTTATAATTTCATCAATTCATAATTTGACAATCATAATCTAAATACAATATTTCTGACAGCATTATCCCTTTAAATCTGTCTATTCAGTTTATGTTGGAATGTGAAGGGTTAAATTAAACACCGTTTCGGTTGCTAGGCGTATGCAGGTCTGTGATTGGTAGGCCCTCTATATTTTTACAGAGGGCATCGTAATGAGAAACTAATTTCAAGTGACTCCCACTAGAATATATAACCAAAAAATGTATAATGATGATGTGGAATCTCTCTGATACATGCGAAACATTTAATAATTTCTACTGTTGTAGAAATAATTCAAGCTGTATTCTACCTAGAGCAGCAATCGAGAAAGACAGATACATTTCTGCAGACGGGAACCGTTTTCGGCGCGGCGCTCTAACGTTGCCACTATGAGGAGGACATCGTTTCAGATTTATTAGCCACGCTGCTTTCAACTTTTTAATGAAAAGTTGGGAGTTTAAATAGGAAAAGGAAGATTTAGGCTATAGCTTATAGGTTGTTCCTTAATTTGGTGAGGAAAACAAAATAGCCTATTATTATATTAAAAGCTCCGTGCCAACTGGTTATATTACCGTGCATAACCCATCCATCCATCCATCCATCTTCTCCCGCTTATCCGGAGTCGGGTCGCGGGGGCAGCAGCTTCAGTAAGGGACCCC
>JAODUK010035086.1:9453-19854 GCA_027564635.1 Typhlichthys eigenmanni | reverse complement strand
AGGACTATAACATATCTGTAAGCTAGCATTAGCTAACTGGTACAGTATGGTCATCATAGGACTATAACATATCTGTAAGCTAGCATTAGCTAACTGGTACAGTATGGTCATCATAGGACTATAACATATCTGTACGCTAGCATTAGCTAACTGGTACAGTGGTCGTCATAGCACTATAAAATAAAGTTTGTAGCCTGGTGAGATCATCTTGATCTCACCATCTGGAACCCCTCAATGCAAAGCGCTTGTCGTCCTTATACAGAAAAATCAGACTAGCTGTTTTTCCACCAGCGCTCTACTTTTACTTAGACTGGCTGATGGGTGAGATAAGGTTAGGTCATCCAATAGGGATGCAAGGATGTATTAGCACCACCTTTATAATAAACACTTATGAAATGAGGGGTAGCTGATAGCTTTTGCGGCAAAGTAAAAATGTAGCTGGTCACACTATGTTTGTTCCATTGACATACATTGAAGACCATGGGGTTGACATCTAAGAACTAATTTCATTGTACAATTCACTGAACCTGTATACTAACTTGAATTAACATCCGGTAACGGCACCTGTGTCGCCCCGGTAATGGCACCTGTGTTGCCCCGGTAGAGGTACCTGTGTTGCCCTGGTAATGGCACCTGTGTTTCCCCGTAGCGGTACCTGCATTGCCCCAGTAACGATACCTGCGTTTCCCCGGTAACGGTACCTGTGTTGCCCCAGTAACGGTACCTGTGTTCCTCTGCCCTGGGGCAGAGCTCCAGGTAGTCGGTGCCTTTCCCGTGCCCGTCGTCCAGGGCGACGCAGTGCGGCGGGCCCCCGGCACTGCCGCCATGGACAGGTGGTGCAGGGTGCCCCTGGTGGCCGGACGCGGAACACTGCGACTGGAGGGAGCCCAGGTCGACCGTCAGCTTGGTGGAGTGGCTGGACCTGAGAAGGGTGGGGCATGGGAAGCTTGCTCCTTAAAGGCGTAATCAGCGATTGTACGCTAAAGTGTCTCCCTGCAGTATGCTAGCTTACCGCTCTCTGTACGTGCTGAAAACATAATGTGGTGTTTCTACACCGCCCTGGCGCCGTAAAGAGGAACACAAACAAATGTGGCTTCTGAGGGAGCACCCTGTGGCACCGAAGTTGTTCTGGTTTTGAGTTCTACGTTAGCAAGCCTTCTCAAGAATGACTGACCCTGCCTTTAAGAAAGTGTTGGAGCTATAATATTTGAGTTATTCAGAGGTCCACTAGAATGGCACCACCTTTAGTTAGACTGTCAAAGTGACAGCTAGGGCGTTTAAAGACTAATTGCGACAGGTAAAAGTGGTTGACAGCACTAGCAGTCTGTGGTCATCTGGATCATGCTTGTTTATTCTTTTTATAGAAATAATAAAATAATAATTATAATTGCTTGGTATTTATTTTTAAACCCCATGCACATGCTGTAGCTACATAGACACCAAGACCAAAGCCTCCTGTGAAGTTTCTAATTTGGTCGACAGACAGACATACAGAAATGCAGAAGGCCAACAAACATTTTGTCACTCTGGAAGCAGCACTTGTTTCAATCACTGCTGTACTGCCATCATGTGGTCAACATTATAATAGTGTGTTTCTCAGTTGTAAATTCAGGAGATTTTAGTAAATTCTGGAGTTCCTCATTTAACGTTTTCCACCCTGCCCCCACCCCCCCAGAAGGTCTCTCTACACTGGGAACAGGAAGAACAGTCACCTCTGCTCATGAAAACATTTAGGCTGTATATCAGAAATCAACAATGTTTATGTATTTGTATAAATTGTAGAAAGCAAATAGGAATTGCCGCTATAAGATATCATTAATTTATTTGGACATTTTGTAAGCAGTGACAGACCAGAAACGGTGGACAAGCTAACTAAATGTTTTTATTATTTGTATAAATAATGTAATTGTATGATTCACTGAGTCACATTTCATTTCATTAGCCTGAATATATATATATATATATATATATATATATATATATATATAAACATATAATTTATACAGTATATATATATAATATTATATTGTAGTAATTATGTAAGTGATATATTTAATCTGTTATATAAATTATGAATGATAAGCATATAGTTATACATGATAAGTTATATGTATTTAAGTTATGGGTTTCTTCTGTTGTGAGTAATACATATCAAGTTATAAGTATTTAAGTTATGTTTTTTTTCAGGAGCGTCGATGTGTCACCAGCCCAGGACCTAAACATATGGTGGTTGGGGGGGGTGCTCACCCCTCGTCAGAGGTCAGGCTGTGTGTGTCCGTGGTGTCATCCACAGGGATCGGGGGCGGGCAGCGCAGGGCGTCCACCAGCTGCAGGGAGGCGGAGTAGTGAAGGGTGCGAGGGGAGTCACCGTGGCCATATGCTGCTCACAGAACAGTACAGGTTGTTGCTTAGACATGTTCACTCCCAATGTCTGCCACATCTCTCACTTAATTCACCATAAGACTATATTCCTCTGTTTAAGGGTGCAAGTATACAACATGTTTCAGTGTGTTGTATAAAACATGTTTCAGTATGTTGTATACAACATGTTTCAGTGTGCTGTATACATGTTTCAGTGTGCTGTATACAACATGTTTCAGTATGTTGTATACAACATGTTTCAATGTGCTGTATACAACAATGTTCAGTGTGTTGTATACAACATGTTTCAGTATGTTGTATACAACATGTTTCAGTGTGCTGTATACAACAATGTTCAGTGTGTTGTATACAACATGTTTCAGTGTGTTGTATACATGTTTCAGTGTGCTGTATACAACAATGTTCAGTTTGCTGTATACAACATGTTTCAGTGTGTTGTATACAACATGTTTCATTGTGTTAAATACAACAATGCTCAATGTCATAACCTACAGATATTGCAGTTATGCTCATTCTGCAATGTCACAATAAATACTGAAGAACATACACACACATAGTGTAAGTGTGATGATGACATACCCTGGCGTCCGGTTGCTAGATGACTGGACCTGCGTGTGTATGCATGGCGGTCTGACAGCAGGGGCACACTGCTCACTGCATGCAGCTCTGACAGGGGGAGGAGTAGAGAGCAGTGAGCATGATCAGCGTGTCATTCACTGTAATGAACATGGCACATGGACCACACAATGAGCAGACTTAAGGCCCACTGGCACCGTATTTTGGCGGTGCGTCAAGGAAAGGTCAAGGCAAACTGGAGCCTTGACCTTGACCGTCCCCTGCAGATATTCAATGCATGTTCATAGCTTAACGCCCAAGACATAGAAATGCTCTCTGAACCTTCAGACGCTGCCAGTGGGCGTTATGCTTGACTCCGCCCGACTATGCTCTCAGCTCAGTTTATTTCACTGAGACTGAAGTCTGAACCCTGTTTGCATTAGCGTCCGCACAGCCACGTTGCTGGAGGCCCAAACAGGGTGGGGTAGCAAGATAACGTGGTAGTGGTGGTGGTAGAGCTAGATGAGGCAACCACCAACGGTGATTGGCTACATGCTGTCCAATAGTTTCAAACTGAACCAGACACACACAAAGTAGGAGGAATCCTGCCAGAGGATGGCAGGTGGGCTGAATCAGTGAACTCCTTTAATGAGTCCATTCTTAAAACACACCTTTATTGGAGAGCCTTTCCTGATTTCTATTTGATTATTATTTTCTTACTTTGAGCCGTATTTGTAAGTTTTTACTTGTTTTTTGCTCTGTGTGTTTTACTGTTTTGCCCTTGTGAAAGTACATTGATTTTGATAAAATTATATTAGTATATACTGTAGTTAGTTTTTAAAACCTCAATCCCTTGGTAGAGAGGAACTACTCTAGTTTCTTAATGAATACGTATATATATACGCATGATTGGACAAAGCACCCTGCCCCCTGCCCCCTCTGGGTAATAAACGCGCATTAGCCACTTGGCCAGCAGAGCGCGTCCTGGGCGTCTACGGGTTGCCCGTGACGACAGTCACCTTCTTTGTAGTGGCTCTTCTCCCACGATTCCCTCAGTACGCCCATCTTGGGCTGGGCGCGTATGGCATGTTTCCACGGCAACGATGGCTCCCGGGCAATGGGGGTCTTTGCCGTGGGCCTGGCAGAGACGCAGAGGGTCTCCAGCTGACCCCGGGGCGCCCCGCCCGATGCTCTGGGCCTGCGGGCGGGGCTGTTGAAGGTCTCCAGGCCGCTGGCCGGTAGGTCCACGTAGAAGGTGCCATAAACCGCACCGCGGTCGTCGGGGACGATGGGGACCGAGGACCCCAGGCAGTTGGCAGGACCCTCCTCCCTGGCCGAGACGGGGAGACCTGGCGAGTGATAGCAGAAACGTGGACACTGGGACAAGGGTACTGACCAGGTGGAAAGACACGCCATGTCGGGCAGACAAGACATATGTATTGTGCTGCATTACCAACTACGCACACGAGTAACACTTAACTCAGGTACCTCCAAAACATTATAGAAATGTGTATAAAAGTGAATTCTAGGTTGTTTTTCTCTCTTACAATACATTTTTTGTGCAATTTATATTCTGGTTAGGGTTAGCACTATTTAGTAGAAGTTGTTTGTTTTTGTTATGGTTACAATTGAATCAGTATGTTAGACCTCTAGATGACAGTAACCCTGTATATTCCCATATTAGTGCATAATCAGAAATTAGAATAATAATAATTAACTGAGGGAAAACATATATATATATATATTTTAGGTGCACTAATAGTGGTTCCCCACACGATAGCGCCAACACCTATAACCAGTGATAAAATGCCGTAAATCCTATGTCCACACAGATGTAAGAATATGTGAGTGCCGGCATTGATAGGCATTCCTAGCTTGTGGTTCCTTATTGGTTGGATCATTTGTTTCTCTGCCTGCACTCCCATTGGTAGTCGCCGTGTCACATCGCTCAGTATTTGCACAAAATACACCTCTAGTCCATTTTAGCCATGTGTAACGCAATGGCCACTCTCACTGAAGATGAATGGCAGCCTTCCAAGTGATCATTGGGTCTTAGGCGTCAGCAGGAAACGCTGAAGACACTGAAAGCAGTGCGTGACCATACTCACTGGTGCACCTCAGCCGTGCTTTCTCATGGCTCTCGGCCCACAAGCCCTGATCCTGACAGTAAGCAGACCTCCATGCGCCAGAGATCCATGGGGAGTCTGGAGCCGCCATCCTTCACAAGGTGCAGAGCGATGGCAAGATTACCGTAGCATGAAATAACATCACATGACGTTTATTTGAATTCAAGGCAGAGGCCGTGTTCAAAAGGGCAGCAGTGAACTCAAATATATCACACCCCTGGAGGCAAATGTACTGTAGGAAAGATGAATAAGTAGATATATGATTCAGTAAGTATTTACCTGTGTTTAATGATGAGATCTTCACTGGCAAGCGTGTGTAAACCTAAGCGAAGAAGATGAATCAAATCATGAGCTTGAAATATAACAGAAAACAAGATTAAGCTGGGCTTTAAACCCATTAGAACCCATCTAGAGAGGTAACATACCGCTACAGTATGTTATAAGAGATCTACACCTTACCCCTACCCCTGTTACCTCTTAAAATGGGTTCTAAGGGATCTACCCCCTTAGAACTAGGGGCGTTACGATATCAGATTCTCACTACATTACTTTTGTCGTTTCCAAAATAATTCACAATAACAATATCATCGATATCTATACTGTATATAGTATTATTATTTTTATCAGTTAAATTAATCTTCAAATTATTAGTGTTTTGGTGCGTGAGATATCAAGGTGTTTTTTTTTATCTGTAGTAGCACCAATTAAATGACCAAAAAGATGGCGTGGTGTGTGAAATCCTTGCTGGGATTTCAGCTTTGTGTCTCAGTACTATGTGATGCAATATTTATGTTTTCCATGGAAAGGGCCAGGTAAAATGCAAGGTTAAGGGTAAGTTAACCATAGACGTTGCAGACAATTACAACAATTGGTTTGGGATAAAAATATTGAGACTTAAAAATGTTTTGAAGGCAGCCTAAATGTTGTGGGTCCGTCTGGCTTAATTGGAGGTGCGCTGGATTGTTTAGACGATATTTTCATACGTGTATTTTCAGCAGAAAATCAATATTTTTTATTATCAAGGTTATCGTCAATACTGGTATATCGCAACACCCTTACAGTACTTACTCATCTTGAGAGATGCCTCTCAAGATGAGTTCTAAGAGGTTGGTCCATTTCAAACCTATCTTGAGAGATTTGTTACCTTTTAAGATAAGTTCTAAAAGGGGTAGATCCCCCTTTAGAACTTATCTTGAGAGGTTTGTTACCCCTTAAGCTGCGTTCTAAATGGCCTATCCTTCTGGTTAAGAGGTAACGACCCCCTTAAGATAAGTTCTAAGGGATCTACCCCCCTTTAGAACGTACCTTGAGAGGTAACGACCCTCTTAAGATAAGTTAAGGGTAGGTAAGTTAAGGGTACATGTGCTGCGCCTGTCCTCACCGTTGACCTTGCTGCAGCCAGGCCCCAGGCGACCAATCTTAGCGTTCCGTCTGAAGAGGCATATCACCGTTGCCATGAGGACGAACCACAACAGGGCGCCTAGGCTGCCAATCATCACGGGGTCCCGGAGCCAGGAGAGAACCCAGGAGACGCCTCCGCTCTCGCTGTCCGACTGAGACGAGAGACCCCTGGGGGGTTCTGGGGCGGGCATGGGGGGAAAGGTGGGTCATGTGGTCATATATCCTGTTTGGATTGGTGTGATTGGTCAGCATCAAGTCACCTGACCCGGTGCCTCACCTATGACGAATCCCAGAGGGTCACTCTGCTTTCCCAGGCCGGCACCGTTAGCGGCTGCCATGACGACGAAGTAGCGCCTCCCAGGGGTCAGAGTGGTGATGTGCAGGCTGTGGCGGCTGCCGTCCACCGTCCAGTTGTGACACCGCGGCTCCTCAGAGTCCACGCACCAGACCTGGGCAGAAAGGCAAGGCATCACAGCCTGTGTACCTCTCTTTGGCTCCTCCCTGTTCCCCTCTCACAGTCCACTGTCTGATTATCTGCCTCACCTGTTGCCCGTGTCCCAATTAGTCCTACTGTATTCATGGTGCAATCTATTGTACTCGGAACTCAGAAAGAATAATAAAAAATAAAAACTCTGACAGGGAAAAATGCAACGGAATGCTCATTCAAACCGGAATTCCAAGTCAGAAAGTTGTGCAAGATTTCTCAAGCTCGAGTTTGTCGACATAAACACACATGATGTCACAGCAACATAAACACACACAACGTCACATAAACACACACGACGTCACAGCAACATAAAAACACATGACGTCACATAAACACACACGACATCACATAAACACACACACGACATCACAGCAACATAAACACACACGACATCACATAAACACACACACGACATCACAGCAACATAAACACACACGACATCACATAAACACACACAACGTCACAGCAACATAAACACACATGACGTCACATAAACACACACGACGTCACAGCAACATAAACACACATGACGTCACATAAACACACACAACGTCACAGCAACATAAACACACATGACGTCAAGTCAAGTCAATTTTATTGATATAGCCCTTAATCACATTGCAGTCTCAAAGGGCTTGACGTCACATAAACACAAATGACGTCGCAGCAACATAAACACACATGAAAACTACGCCCGTAGCTGCTAGTGCGATGCCTAAACTACGCAGGCTGGTGGCAGTGAGATACATGCAGATATAGAGATAGATGTGATGTTCTTGGCCGTACCTGGTACCCCTGTATGATGCCGTTGTGGGCTTGGTGGGGGGGAGGCTCCCAGCTCAGGTGGACAGTGTTGTTCTGCTCACGGTCGACCGCCACGGACACAGCGAGCGGGGACGCGCTGGGAGCTGTGGGAAGACGACCGCCTATATGTCTGAATTACTTTAGCATGCTGGATGCTCAGTGAAACAATGGTGGAAACAATCTCATGCTGTAAAAAAACACATTTCCTCTATGATGGCATGGTAACTGAAAGTGACTATTCCACTTCTATTCCCACTTTCCATGATCCTGTCAGAACAAGGCCTAATTAAGCAATAACTAGCCATGTGACATTCTCCCTACTGTGACTTCCTAAACAACAGTGGAATATTTAGTCGTTGTTGATCTCTTAATATATGTAAAGGTGGCCAGCAGGTTGCTGTGCAGTAAATTAAGCCTCACTCTCTGACACCTCATAGGACGCTCTGGCAACGCAGGCTAGAGCCCATGGGTTCTAGCCTGCCTTGTACAGCGGCCTCTCTCTGCGTGGGAGTTCAGGGTTCGATTCCCTGAGGGAACAGACGATCTCCGTCATACGCACCTGTCTCCGGGACCACAAGGTGCCTGGTGTTGCTCTCCCGTCCGTACAAGTCGCCGGCGTACGGGCGGACTTTGAACTCGTACTTGTAGCCTCTCTTCAGCGGGCCGACCTGGCACTGGAAGTCGGGCAGCCGCACCTTCTTTGCTGCCCAGTCTGAGCTGGCAGGCAGCAGCGAGCGATAGAGCACCTCAAACCCGTCGAGGTAGTGTGGCTGGCTGAGCACTGCCTGGAGCTGCTGGGAGCAGGGGAAGCAACTTACTACATGTGATAGTTAAAGGTGCAGTCAGTCATTCTGCTAATTGAACTAGAGCCCTGCACAGGACTGGTATCTTAATCCAGTTGAATCAGGAATACACTTGGTGTTTGCACACTGCTGCTACATTATTTGTGACATGTTAAGACATTTGAAAGGAGTCAAATGCTGCCCCTTTTCCACATGTTGACAGTTCCATGAAGTCTTAATGAACTTTATGTGACAAGGTTATGTGAAAATACCGCACAGATTATTTAGAAGAACTCATTCCAAAGCCCATATATATTGCGCAACCGAAAATGCTTCGATTTGGTGACTTGAAGCTTCGATTTGCTTCTATGCAAATGAGCCACTGGTCACCCCATGGATGTTTGGCTCACCATGCCCCCTCTTCTATGTAATCTGCTAGCGTGACTTCATTCACCACCACAACTAGAAACAGTTTAGCTGTGTCGGGACTATTTCTTTACTAAAAGAACAGATGAATAAAAACGGTTGCAACATTTTCAACTAGAAACCCTTTTTCACAGTGTTTTCCAGGCATAACACTGCACCTTCATTCTGCCTAGCCATTACATGGCATGGATACTGGTACGAGAGACAGAATTGGGGGGTCGTCGTTGTTGTGGAGCTCTGCTGGGCTCTGAAAATGTAGCTGCCTTAAAGGTAAAGTCAGCTATTGCAAGCTAATTGTATGCTAATACACTTTTTGTCAAATTCACCAAATATCTCCTCGCATTTCGCTATCTTACCGTTCTCTATGTGTGCTGAAAAAAAATCTTATATATGGTTTTTCCATACAGTACCTTCCACTGCACTTGGGACATGTTGGAGGCAGCGGCCATGACTGTAACACTCTCTAGCGCCACCCGCAGGGCTGACAGCTCTCTGTGGAAGTCCTTCTGGTTGCTGTTACTTGTGTCTAGGAAAACAAAGTAATTGTTTGTAACTATTAAAGCTCATAGGAGGTTTGGGTTACCAACCAACCAATCATTACGAAGTCCTGCCTTAGCAGGCTCATCAATTAGTCAGCGAGGTGTCAATCAAAAGCAGCACCTGTACTGTACACACACATATGACATATCAACATCTGATATGGCACATAGGGGCCTCTAAGCATGTCAGAGCAGCGTCTGGAAGCAGGGAAGTTTAATTGGCAATTATTGTTGTCACTAGGCATGGGCAGATATGAAAATTTTCTATCACAATTATCCTGGCCAAAATAATTGCGATAGACGATATTATCGAGATTATTATTAAACTCTTAAAATGTTTGTCACTGACACGATGTTGATGTATAGTATATTGACGTTCTGACCACAATGTGCACATCAGTGACCATTTATTTTAGGTGTTGTCGGCAGCTGAGCCAAAAATAGTGCTTCACATAGCATACAAAGAGAATAATAAAATGTATCAGGGAAGATACCACACTTAGAATTTAAAGTAAAGCCACTACTGACTGGACTGTTGTAAATGATCATTATAAGCAATTGTTCGCTGTTGGGGCATGTAGAGTCAAGCTCAGAATACAGCTACCGAACTGTCAGTTTGTGCTGAAATACTTGTATAGAGCTGCATTGTGTTACAGTATAGAGCTGCATTGTGTTACAGTATAGAGCTGCATTGTTACAGTATAGAACTGTATTGTGTTACAGTATAGAACTGCATTGTTACAGTATAGAGCTACATTGTTACAGTATAGAGCTGCATTGTTACAGTATAGAGCTACATTGTTACAGTATAGAGCTGCATTGTGTTACAGTATAGAGCTACATTGTTACAGTATAGAGCTGCATTGTTACAGTATAGAGCTACATTGTTACAGTATAGA
>JAODUK010035075.1:0-21877 GCA_027564635.1 Typhlichthys eigenmanni | reverse complement strand
GATGGACCAGAGCAGCCCAGGTTTGTTGTTGTCTGGGATAATGTTAGTTTCCATCGGGCTGCTCTGGTCCAGAACTGATTCACCAACCATGATCAATTTTAAGTTGTGTACTTGCCCTCTTACTCGCCATTTCTAAATCATATAGAGGACTTTTTTTCCGCTTGGAGATGGCGCGTATATGACCGCCAAGCACATGCCCGTGTGCCTCTTCTGCAGGCAATGGAACAGGCATGCGGAGACATTGAGGTGAGGTCAACCCAGGGATGGATTTGGCACACAAGGTGATATTTTCCCCGATGCTTAGCGAGAGAAGACATTGCTTGTGATATTGATGAGATCCTGTGGCCAGACCCCAACAGACGGCAGGATCCATAAACCCACTTGTGCACAATTGTGTTTTTCTGTGTTTACAGTAAAGTATTGTTTGTTTTTATTTTTGATTTATCTGAAAGTACTTTACTGTAAAATATACTACTGTAATGTACAGATTTTGAATTCAGTATTTCATTTTTTGGTTGTTGTGAATACATGCCCTCTGTGGAAGACTGCAGTGTTTCATATAAAGTAGACTAGTGTGTTGCTGCTGATCTGATAGTGTATTCATATGATACAAGTATCATTTTGTCATAAGAGTGACATTTTGACAAAGTATTGTTAGGTTTTGATAGCAGGTTTTCAATTTGACATTGATGTGAATGGTTTATTTCCCAGTGTTGTGTCTTATTTGCTTGTGTGTAGTGTTTTGACACAATGAGACAAGTTTTTCAAAACGTGTTCAAGCAATGGGAAAAAACTGTAATTGCCATCTGGCCTGGTTTCAATGATAAATCAACAGGACTTTTAAGTGTGATGCCATACATTGCCACTTAAACTGCTGCAAACTTTTAAAATATTTCTGGATCCATTTTGACCTCGGACAAGCAGCATTTAACATCTAGCGTCTATTCACAAAGCTATGAGTCATTGCCTAGTTATTGCTAATGCTAGCTTCGGGCATCCAAAGGACCAGCCTATAAATGGTGTAATTTGAAAAGATCAGTACTTGAGCTGAAATTGGAGCGTGGAACAGTTGATGTAGCTTCACGAGTCTGCATCATACTGACCTTGGACAGATTGGGTTCAGAGCCACTGATATGAAATATATTTACACACATATTGGTTATTGATGGAGGGGAAAACATATTACAGAGGACAGTTAAAGTTCAGGGTGTTTTTGTTAAAAAATATGCTTAACTAAAACAGATAGCAAAGTGTTAACCATCACCATTGATCTCTTTGTAACTAATTAAAGCATAGCCAGGACTATTTAACCAAGCTAACGAGCAGGGGCAGATTCTGCCTGCCTGGCACTAGGAAAGCACTGCAATAAAGTACAACCTGAGATTGTGTGTGGGTGTGGGTGTCCATATGTGTGTATGCGTGTGTGTGTGTGTGTGTGTTAAAGAGAGGTAGAAGATAATTAACTACAATTCAAACCTTGCAATTAAAAGGCAAAAGGACAAGAGAGTTAAGAAAAAGAGTAATGAACCACCATGAGTTTCCCCATCCGTGCCTTGTGCTTGCAAATAACATTCCTGAATTAAAAGGTTTAGGAAGAAATTCTCCATGATGCGTATATTCATTTGAGATTATGAAATTCACTGCCTAAAACGGAAAAGGCTCATTTCTGAATGTACTTGTGTTAGACTTGCCTTGCGACGTTTTTTGTTTACGTTCCTTCAGGGGTCTGTTGCTACATCAAAGAGTGGATGTGAAGCTTTAAAATGCTGGACTACTGATGCTATATAGCACAGCTGGGCTTTGCTAGGAGATGCTAACCCACCCCATGCTGTGTGTCTGAACTGGTCTCACCTGGATGGGCTTAATGATCTGGGTCTTTATTTATCTTTGTGTCTTGCCTTTCCCCATTCACTCGTTTCTGAGATCAATTAGGGAACATGTCATAACAGAGGGAAAGGAAGGGGAGGGTCTTACTGAAATGAAACGCGGCCAGTCGCCCATCAGGTTCGGCGGCCCGGGTAAAATCCCCACGCCGCGAGGAGCCTCGATCAATAATGCATCGGCGTGGATGTGAGGGCTGCCGCTCAAAGGCATTTGCTTATCTCAGATGCCAGTTACCGCTTTCATCCCAGGGACATGCCACGCTTATGTGTGTGTGTGCGTGTGTGTGCGTGTGCGTGTGTGTGTGTGGGGTGGGGGTAAACACATGTGGAGGTTGGTGTGAACAGTGTTTGCGCAATTCCCTTCATGTGGTATTTATTTCCTAACTTGATATTTTCAAGCAAGCTCTGAGTCAACACTGCATGGACTACTGCAGTTGGAACCAACCTAGTTTTGATTTAATTCACTTTTGCTTTAATTTACTTTTTCACTGGTTAATTGGTTTTAAGACACATATCCATAATACATGTATAATACATTATGTGTTGATGTATGTAATAAATTGCACATTATTTAAAAAATACAATAATTCTTCATGTCGCCTCTGGGGTTTTGAAGTACATAAAAATATATCTTGCATATATTTCTATATCAACAAACCTTGAGAATACATTACTCTACAGTACTAGTTGAGACAACAATTAGATTTTTATACAATGTTTACTAAGAAACAAGTTCCTGTGAGATGCTGGTGCAGCATTGACTGTACATAAGGGATTAATTAGTTGAAAAAAGTTCAACATTTAAAGTTAAATTGCTCTTCGGAGTAATAGTTTTTTTAGCCATTGTTTTAAATTGAATATTTAGTCAAGACAGAAGTATCTACAGCAAAAATCCAGTTGTAATAAACCAACAATGCAATGTGACTTTAATACAATAAAATCGCTGCAGCGTTCTCAAGTGGAATAACTTTGGTCTGATTTAATTCTGAACCCTTTGCAAATGACATATTTACACCAAAAAAGAAAAATGTTGGTAATATAAAACAGCTGATGATTGTAACCCTTGTGTGTAAGAGCCTGAAAATAATTACTTTCTCTTTTGTTATGTTTTCTCTTTTTTTTTTTTTAAAGCAATATGCAATTGTGCTTATTGACTGCCATTTAGGATACTGGGGGACAAACACTCGACTTCTCAACAAAACGGATGCAGGTGCGCTCTCCACACACAATTTCCCATTCTTAGTCCTCGATGGGACCCTGGGACAACCTTACATGTGGAATGCACAGAACACCAAATGACCGGGCCAGCCGCCAAGGAGGAAAGGAGTTGGGGAACAATCAAGCAGCAGATGCGGGAACTCTTAGGGCCACATTTGTAACAGAGTGAGAAAATTGCTACTGGGGCAGTCGTGCTGCTCCAAGAGCCTCTGGGACCCGGTGAGCCGATATGTCTACTGTAGGTAAATGCCGCTGACAAACACATTCATCATTAACCATGCCTCCCCTTTCCTTAGACAGAAAATATCAGTGATGATGATAATAGTACTGCTGTAATAATAATTGCTATCCTGTTTACAAACAACACATGCTAATGCATTAATCCATCAGGGCCATCAATGTATTCAGTGAAAGCCCAACATAATATATATTTTATTGAGTTAAAGTGAAACGTTAGTAAGCAGCAGACTGTTCTCTGACTCTTAAATTGTGTTTTTTTTTTAAACTACATTCCATGAAAGTAAACGGGGGGAAATCAGTGTGTAGCTAGGCAGAATAGTCTGAACTTCTAACTCTGGCATGGTGCGGGCTATTCAATAAGCAAATTGATAACCCTACGCCAGTATCTTCCACGTTCATGTAAATGGGGGCTTGTTGATTTATTAGCCAATCATATTTTGATATTGGATGGAGGGGGGTCGTAATGTAAAGATTTGAACAGCATTAGACTAATTCAGAATATCCCAATTGTGAATCGTGTTATGATGTGACTGTGACTAGCATAGACTGAGCTTACCACCAAACAAATTGTAGGCTACCGTACTGGTAGCTTACCCATCTACAGTAGGACTTGATGGATTAATATTACTATAGCAAAGCAAGGTAAATTAAACTATCAGTGGACTAAATATTAAATTTTAGATTAATATTTCTGTGTGAAATAGAGATATCATGTGAAGAGGACCTGGCGCTGATTTAATTTCAAGAATGCCTTTTCTTTAACGGACCAACACAAGTAAGGTTATTTAGCTAGCAGCTAGGCTAGCTTAGTTGCTGTAGTGGTAGGGCGATACTTTTCAACTTGGATAAACTTGTTTTGGTCAGTAGACTATCCAGTCTAGATTACATGTCTGTTTAATGAAAGCAGCTGTAAAACGCCTTTACAGAGTAACACCTTGACACAAGCAGGCCTGTACATTTACTTAACAAATCTGCTATAAAACAATAACTCCCAACAGAGGACCCCACACTGTCCAAATGCATTGTCCTCCGAGAGCCACACAGTCGTATAGGTTCTCTGTGCTAAGCCCTAGACACCCTGGGAAAGACTAGCAGCGATGTAGCGATGAGAGAATGCAGAACGCGCAACATCAATTATGTTCTTTGACTTGTAGCGATGACAGCCAAAGTAGAGGTTGGGGATGCAAAGTTGGCGGGTACCGAGATAAAATAATCTAAATTTGAGGCAATGCAAGTGAGTCAACTATTGGGAGTTAGGGAATATCATTGATTAACTAACTGATACAGAAAACATTTCAGGTGGGAATTGGTGGGAAAGCAAACTAGCAATACCTAGCAATCAGGGTCTGGACCGTCCACTAGCAACCAACTTTCAGCTACAAAGTGATGGGCGATGAGCGAATCACATCAATTAGCACTTCAAATTAGCATAGCATTACCAAATTAGCATTAGCAAATTAGCATATTAGAACTCTGGCACTTTTTACTGGCCTTGTCATGTATTCACAAAAAGAAATGATGTGTAACAACACCAACCCCACAATTTATAAGGCGAGACAGCTGTATGCGTCTCGGGCTTAGCCCTCTTCTTCAACTGGTTCCCATCCTCATCCTCACCTCTCCCTGAACTGGTTTATCACGGCTATAAAACCAAGCCCAGTGTGCTTAGCATTTTAGCTGCTAGCCAGGCTCACACCCACACACACACACAAACATCATTGCATTAAACAGTGCGTGTGCATACATGCATGTGTGTGTGTGTGTGTGTGTGTGTGTGTGTGTGTGTGTGTGTGTGTGTGTGTGTGTGTTGAGCCGATGGCACTGGGTGTGGGGTCACAGCATGTGATAACTCGTTTGCCTTAGCCAATGGATAAGCTTGCACGCCGCCTCACGCAAGTGCACAAGCATTTACGATCAGCCATACACACACATAAATTCATCGCATCCCCTTGGCAATGTGTGGTGAATCAAATCTGAGGTCAAAGAGAGTTCAGTGCGTGTGCATAGACCCAATGGGTTGCGACACACACACACACAACCAAAACATAATAATAAAGACATGCAGACATTCACATTTCTTGCCTATTATTTCCATATTTCTGCTTGGTGTGAGAGTTTACAGGTCCCGCAGTCAAACTTCTCAGATGTTATGCAGCCACAGAGAATAGTTTTCACTCCGCTAACTGCATTTGGTATTCAAAGAAATTCACGGGGTGGGGATGGCTGTTAAACTAATGCTCACGAGCAACATCAACAAAAAGGATATCAAATATTCATGCAGCTTAAACTGGGATTGGAAGTACAGTGTAAGCAAATCAGCCGGCTTTATTTGTGTTTGGCACTGCCTCTGCTAAAGTGAGGTTTGATTAGGTGTCTCTGTGCATAATTTACATTACGTTTCCAATAGAGGAAAAGTTTGTAATGCATTTTCTTTTTTTTAGAATGACACACAGAGCAAGGGGGAATAGACTTTGGGAATGATTTGAAATACGCACAGTTAGCAACTGGTCTGTCACTGCTTGTGTCTGAGCACAAACGCATACAGTACTGTACTATATTGTATATAGATATACAGCAGCCTATGAATTAATAGAGAGAGAGATTGTGAAAGCCCATTGATCAGTGTAGATTCCAGCACATGCCTGGTTTGCTGGCTTACAGTGGCACCGGCATGGGCCCAAATCAGTGCGACAGCACCTTTGAAGTTCACAATGGCTTCCTTGTGAATCGGCCCGTCTTGAACGGCTGTCTGGAGCCGATAACAGGCTCACCGCTGCCCCTCGAGTTAACAATCTCACCTAATAGACTTCTCCCCTGTCAATCACGCCTAAAAATACCAATACAACATCGGGAGCGCTGTTGCACACACACACACAAACACACACACACACACACACACAAATATACAAAAAGATAATCCATTCTCATCTACCAAAAATGTTGTCAGCCTATCACTTGTTGGTCATCTGTGTTTAGATTATCTCCCCCACACCCTCAATCCCCCCTGACTGCACTTACATTCAAGCTGTCAAAACGTAGACTTTGCAGACGAACACATTCACAGACCGTGTAAAGATTCAGAACGTTTGCTTTCCCCTTTTTCACTCTGAGAATGTGCCAACTTCAACAGAGGACGAAGGCATTTTGTACAACAATTGCATCTTTGATATCAGCATCAGCTGTTGTTAGCATCTCCAACAGAGATGCTACCTGTTTCATTCTCGTGAGTTGTACAAGTGTGTGTGTGCGTTTCTGCACACGTGTATCTGATTACAGAGATCTTTCCTGCCCACTTCTTTTTGGTGTGCGTAGAGACACCCGTGTCAATACACAGTTGCAGGCATTAACAAGTGAGTACTGTTCTGCGTTACGTTTATTATCCGGTGTACCACGTTTCCATTTACAAAACAACTCGGAGTGGATTCTCTCTATGGCACTTGTGCTCCTCTACAATGCAATGTAACCCGAAACAATCCATTACTGATTCACAGGACGGCCGTCCTACAGTCTGTAACCTCATTTACTTTGATTAAACGTATACGCCTCCCTGCGGTGTAAATTAGAGCATAGCATTGCATTGTGTGTGTGTGTGTGTGCGTGCGGTAGTCGTAACTCGTGGCAATTCAAAGGGTATATAACTCCCTGTGGCGTCACCCTCCAGCCTGCCTCTCCTCATCAGTTGCTGCACTTACGGCGGCGCCGCGACAGACGGCCGTTTAACCCTAAACTGTGCCTCTTCCACGCCCCCGCTGTGTTCCCCCTACCCCGGCCGCTCCACCCAACAGGGGGGGACCCGGGCGTCCCGGTTGTGCGTCAAGTGGGACCTGAGTTAGGGGGCTCCTCGACGGGAGGTTTCGCGGCACACCTGCTGCACTTCTGCATAGGGAGCAGAAGCTGCCTGGTTTTCCTTGACTGAGCATTGCCTTATGTTTACCTTTGTTTACATTTATTTACCTCGGTTAGCATGGTTAAATAAAGCATGACGTGTGTTGAATGCACTGTATAAACTGCTTTATATATACATATATATTATTTATGAACACTTGTGGGATCAGCTTGGGCATGCTGTTTGTTCCAGATTTACCAACACGCCACGTTGGCTGACTTGTGACAAATGATGGTTGAAGAATGGGGTGCCATCCCACAGCAGTGTGTGACCAGGCTGGTGACCAGGCTGTTGTGGCTGTGTATGGTTCTTCCACACGCTCCTGTTTATTAAATGAATACATGGTTAAACTGCCAATATGTCTTGTTTCTTCAGACCTCAATCATTCAATCCACCAAACAACACCAAACAAGAGTCAACTGCATTATTCATGGACGCAACTTGCATACTCAGTTCTCCTGCTCATCCCACATATCCATGTTCCTTAAAAATGTGGTACCATTTCAAAGGGAAATAATCAGACTTTCCAATGGTATAAGATGTATTGTCAAGAAGCATTGTTACAACAAAGAAATAATCTACCCAACACAAATTGCCTTAAAATGTATTGTTGTTTATAAAGTATAGGCATTATACAACCTACCTATTTGAATGCACTTTTACATTTATATATATAAATATTATATATATCATGTACAAAAATCATTTAGGATTATTAGAATTTTGAATTCCTAATAATCCTAATACATGTTTGCCTTAATAAAATGGTTCCTTGGTTAACAAAATCAAATCAAGACGTAAAATCGAGATGTAAAAACAGTTGCAATACTTTGAAGTACAAAATTACACTACTACAACTGTACTAGTATTACACACAAATACCCAAACATAATGTATAGTATGAACATGCAGAGACACACACATGAAGAATGATCACTAGCCCTTTACCACACACACACACACACGCGCGCGCGCGCACACACATCTGCACACACACGTGCAAATAGAGTACACACACACGTGCACACACACCTACACACATGCACACACACACACCTACATGCGCACACACACACACACACACACACACACACACACACACACGCACGCACAAATATCCATTTCTGGCAGTTTTGCGTCAGTGCTAAGACCACAGGGACGGTTGACATTTCACTCTGGCTCTGTTTCCATTCCCTGTGATCAGAACCATGCTGCCTTAAAGGTCACCGTTGTTGTTTGTCAAAATCCCAACAAAAACACACCATGCAATGTGTGTGTGTGTGTGCGTGTGTGTGTGTGTGTGTGTGTGAGAGAGAGAGAGAGATTTGTTTAAGCTGACGGTTTTGAAACACCAAGGGATGTCAGTCACATCTAATCAATTTTGCCGATGCACACTGGATGAAATCATCCAATGTGCATCGTACAGTAAATAATACAATATTTGCCATATTCTCTATTGTTCCAATGTGTGTGCATTACTGGGGTGCTGTTTCCTAATTTGAGGCAGCCATACAGTAACCCCACTCTTACATCCTACCGTTCAGTCGAATGAAATAAGCAATAAGCAAGACACATTACTGATTCAGTGTAAACAGTTCACACTAACAGAGGTGTGTATCTGTTGTGTACTGTATCTGTTTAGTATCCCCAGTGAGTTCCAGCCCTACAGTATATTCAACAAGCCAGAGTACTTATTATTTCATGGTGTTTGATGTTATTCTGTCATGTGAACTGTGAATCATTCATGCTCTAATGTGAAACCATCCTAAGCACGAAGGGAATCCCACCATAGCAATTATTGCATTATTTGCTCAGATATTCAATGGCGCTCATAGTTTACTTTTTGACAAAGTTGTATTTCTGCAATGTCTCTCTTGCTCAGCGTACATTTGCGGGTTCATATACTTTCAATGAGTGTGTTCAACAGAACCTACAATAGACAGCTATTGCAGTTAAATTATGAACCGGAGGGTTCCGGGGAACCAGTGGATGGTTTATGGTTACATTTGTACATATTTAAAGATGTCAGCTGATTTTGCAATGCAATTGCACACTTATTTGACATGCAATGTGAAGTTTACATTAAAATGAAAACAATATACATTGTGGCCAGAAACAGTCAGTCATTTAGAGAAAAATGCATTATTGAGGTCAGAGGTCAATCTACAGAACTGGGTAAGGAAGTATAATTATAAAACGATATGTAAGTTAGTTAGCATTTCTAATGGAGCTCTACAAGCCTTAGGTTATTAAGATCTGGCTAGCACTATATCAATAATGTTGTTTTTTTTCCATACACGTTCTCTGTAGCCTTTAGGGAAAATGCGAAATACTAGCCAAAGATTACTTTATATTCCATGCCATCTTAATGTAACATACAGTATCTCATTGCACCAAACTCCTATCTGCAAACTGTAGTAAGTAATTTGTCAATTATAAAAGCATAGGAGTGTATTTGAATTAAATATTTTATGAAGTATTTGAATGAAATGACAATATTGTTCTTTGCCCACTGTGTGAGCCCTGTTATTGTCACAAATGCCACATCAAATCTACAAAAATTGTGATATAAACCCGAGTATGACGTTGATGCTGATGGTTGATTCTCAGCGAGAGAGAGAGAGAGAGAGAGAGAGAGGGAGAGGGAGAGAGAGAGAGAGGGAGAGAGAAGGAGAGAGTGAAACAGACAACGCATATGTGAGTCAAGCGTCCGTTAACGTGCGAGCGCTGCATCCTCCAAACCTCTCTCTCCTTTGCGCCCTGCCTCTCAGCTTCCCTCCGCTCCTCCTCCTCCTCCTCTGCCCTCTCTCTCTCCTCCTCCCTCTCCCTCAGACACCTTCCCCGGGCATCCAGGGCCACCAGGGCAGCGGTGCGTTCCCTCGCCCGGCCCGCGGTCCCGTGGAAGGCCCCCTGCAGCTGCTGCAGCCGCTCCAGCAGGTGCCTGCTGCGCTCGGGGGCCAGGTCGCGGGCCCTCTCTGAGACAAACACCTGGACGTCCAAGGCCGCGGCGGAGACCTCGCCGGAGCGGGCGGTCAGGGAGGCCTGGAGCTCCTGGACGTGGAGAGGAGAGGAGGGTGGAGGAGAGGAGAGGAGAGGAGAATTAGCAGAGAGAACCACATAGACATATGTAGGCCATAAGTAAAGACCTGCGTACACAGTATGTCATATTAATGAGGACGCCTATGGTTTATTGACCTGGCAGAGCTCAATCTGCTGTGTGAGCTGATCGTGATCTTTCTCCCTCTCTGACCCCGCCAACTGGGCTTCTGTCTCTCTAAACCAGAACAGCAGGTTCTCCACCCATCCTTCTAAAGCCTCCTGTTGAGTTATTACGGATTCCTGAGAGAAACAAGGCACATGCAGGAAATAGGTAAGTTATTAAAGACAGCAAGCGTAGAATCACCCAAGTTCGAACTCATATCGAACCAAAAACACCTCTCCCTTCAATGCCATAGGGTGCTCCCTCAGAAGCTCCGCCCCACACATTGGAAATGCATTGCAAAGGCTAGGATATTGTTGTGTCTGACAGAAATGCTCCCACGCCATGCCAGTGGGTGTAATGCGTGGTATCATAGCCCCACCTATTGGATCTTCTCCAATTCTGCATTTAGCCAGCACAAAATTGATGCGACAACAGAAAACCTTATACACCGCCATAGACAAAAGGTTATTTGCAGATAGGCCGACTGCAGTCACCAAGGCCGATACGGTCGATACATATCGGTGCACACCTAATGTATCAGTTGTCTCTAATCCACTTCTATTTTTAATAAAGACCTGCACAGTGCCTATTATTACCTTGTATGAGTCTCTGTGGTCTCGCAGGCCTTGCAGAATACTCACAGAGACCCCCGTGGCTGCCTCGTACCCTCGGGCCAGGCTCCGCCCATCTTTCTCCAGGGCCAACAGGAGCTGAGGAGGGACGTCGGCCGGGTTGGACTCCAGCAGCCTTCCTGCAGCCTCCACTTCTTTGTTGACTTCTGGCTCCAGGTCACGCAGCTCAAGGTCCAGGGCCTAAGGGAAGGGATTGGAATAGGACAAGCGCTGTCAATACCGCTTTTCTAACGCCCGAACGTGGATCGGTGCATAATCTTTCTCGTCTCAGACGGGGGGAAAAGGCGACGATCAATCTGTGCATGGTGGCAGCCAAAGCGTCTTACGGACAAATGAGAAATGCCAAGTGTGCAACTGTGTTACCTCGGCCTGACCGATGACGTCATCCAGAGCGACAAGGCTGCGGCCAATAGACTTCTGCTGCTGCTGCTTGAGCCGGACCTCTATATGCCTCACCATGGAGACGAGGGCCACGATTCGCTGGTCAATTTCCAGGCATTCCTGCCGAATCAAAGGAGCCTACAAAGACAGGAAGGAAGTTGTTAAGGCACAGGAGGTGGGACAATTAGTCAAATGTTGGTACGGCTACACAATAAACAAAACACTATCCCATTAACACTTTTGTTAACATTATCTCTGCTTACATATGGAACACAATTAACTAAACAATATCCCATTAACACTTTTGTTAACAATATCTCTGCTTACATATGGAACACAATTAACTAAACGATATCCCATTAACACTTTTGTTAACATTATCTCTGCTTACATATGGAACACAATTAACTAAACAATATCCCATTAACACTTTTGTTAACAATATCTCTGCTTACATATGGAACACAATTTACTAAACGATATCCCATTAACACTTTTGTTAACATTATCTCTGCTTACATATGGAACACAATTAACTAAACTATATCCCATTAACACTTTTGTTAACATTATCTCTGCTTACCTTGCCAGTTTTTGATGTGCTCTTATCCTCCTTAATCTTCACTTCTCTTGTTACGACAGCCTCCGCCTTCTCCACATAGCTATCCGGTACTGACTCAAACTTATTTGCACCAACCACTGAATTTTGAGATGCAGAGTCGTAAAAAGCCTGTTGTTTCATTTCATCTCCCTGAACACTTCCCGGAGGTTCTGTGACGGTGGTCATTTCAGACATCTGCGTTTTTTGCTTTTTCCTCTTCTTACCTTTGCCAGTGGTTCTGTCTAGTTTTGCCTCCGAGTTTGCCGTAGGTTGGATGACCAGTTTGGAGGTTACAACCTCAGGACTGTGGTCCACGTCAAAGGATTTCCTTGGTGTGGAGACCTCCAGGTGTCTGTCCACCTGCAGCTGAGCTTCCTTCTGGAGGTCTTCAGGAGGTTTAACCTCCACTAATGTCATCTGGTCTTCAGCCTGAGTGCCGGGCTTCTCTAGTGCCCCCGAACAAGGCAATTCAGATACACACGCTTCAGCCAAAGTAGCACTCACTGTAGAGCTGGCCATTTTTCTGAATTCTTCGCCACTTGAGGACCTTTTGACATCACTGTCTGACTGACTGTGAGTATCACCAGGTCTTCCTCTCCTCTGCTCAAGACTGCAAGCAAAGCTGTCTAAACCTGCTGTTGGGTTTGTTTGTGCTGTCGATGGTGTTCTGGTCCTTACAGAGTCCTTGTGTTCAGCAGCCAGTGATTTCTCTATTCCAGGTTGAGGAATGTCCATCATTTTAGCTGTCTTGATCTTTTTGCTCTTATTTCGCTGTCCTTGCTTGCTGGCTTTAGGCTGGTCTGATGATACGGTCAGTTTTTGATCTAGCCCTTCCTTTTCTCCAGTAACCGGGAGTTTCACCTTTTTTGGAAAAGTTTTGCCTTGTCCATCTACAATCTCCTTGACAGTAGGGTTAGTAGGTTCTTCTCTATAAAAGTCACCTACAGCCAACTTCTCATCGTATTCTTTGCCAAATGTTTTCTCTGGTCTCTTTTGTGGCTTGTCCATCTCTTCTGCATCTTGTTTGTCACTTATGCCCTTTGATGAAACCATCAGTTCTATCTCCAGCCCTTCCTTTTCTCCAGTAACCTGGAGTTTTACCTCTTTTGGAGAAGTTTTGCCTTGTCCATCATCTACAATCTCCTTGACAGTAGGTTCTTCACTGTGGACGTCACCTACAACCAACTTTTCAGCGTATTCTTTGCCAAATGTTTCCTTTGATCTATCTTGTGGCAAACTGTCAGGCTTGCTCCCTCTATTGTCTTCAGAGAGACCCTCAACAGCATCAACTTTAGCCAAAAGATGCTCTTTTTCCTCTGTAACATTCGTCCCCTCACTCCACTTCTTGCCAAGCTCTTCTGAAGCTTGTTTGTCACTTATTCCCTTTGATGATACCATCAGTTCTATCTCCAGCCCTTCCTTTTCTCCAGTAACCTGGAGTTTTACCTCTTTTGGAAAAGTTTTGCCTTGTCCATCATCTACAATCTCCTTGACAGTAGGTTCTTCCCCGTGGACGTCACCTACAACTAACTTCTCAGCGTATTCTTTGCCAAATGTTTCCTCTGGTCTCTTTTGTGGCTTGTCCATCTCTTCTGCAGCTTGTTTGTCACTTATGCCCTTTGATGATACCATCAGTTCTAGCTCCAGTCCTTCCTTTTCTCCAGTAACCTGGAGTTTTACCTCTTTTGGGAAAGTTTTGCCTTGTCCATCATCTACAATCTGCTTGACAGTAGGTTCTTCCCTGTGGACGTCACCTACAACCAACTTCTCAGCGTATTCTTTGCCAAATGTTTCCTCTGGTCTCTTTTGTGGTAAACTGTCAGGCTTGCTCCCTACGTTGCCTTCAGCAGAGAGACCCTCAACAGCATCAACTTTAGCCGGAAGTTGCTCCTTCTTCTCCTCTGCAACAGTCATCCTCTCACTCCCCTTCTTGCCCAGCTCTTTCCGCAATGCCCCCAGCTTCTCTGCAGCTTGCTTGTCACTTACGCCCTTTTCAAACACCTTTTTCAGAATGGTCTCTTTTGCTTTGAGTATCAAGGCTGCTTTCTCTTCATCTGGTAGACGGGATTTAACGGGCAGTTCTCTCGCCTTCTTAACCCTCACTTCCTTGTCTGTTTTTGCTGTTCGAGAGACAGCGCCGACTCCTTTGTCTTTAGATTTGGAGTGAGCCTCTTTTCCCTGCTCCTCCACTTTGTTGTCCTTACTCATGTGACCATATTTTTGCTCTGTTGATTCTTTGCTTGTATTATTCTTACTGCCGTCAACAGTATGCCCTTCAGTTTCTAGTGAGACAGGCGCTGCCTCACACTCTTGTTTAACTAACAAATTTTCTTTCATCTTTGCTTCTGCATCTTTGCCACTTCCAATCCTTACGGATGTTGGCAAGCTCTGGATCTCCGACACCTCGTCTCTCTCTTTATCCAAGTATTTAACCTTTGATTGTCTCTCAATGTCTGAACCGGCTTTCTCTGTTTTGGATGGATCTTTGTTCTCTACATGTTCACCGTCATTGTCTTTACCCTTTGCCTTCTTTTTCTTTCGCTTTTTCTTGCTTTTGTTTTCAGCCTCTATGGATGGAGAAGTTGTTGCCTGGTCTGCTCGGTCCATTTCAGTAATATATCTGGCTTCAGTCTTTGCCGCTATCTCGCTGTCATCCTTCTCCATTGCTCTCTCATTACTACCTTCCACCTCATCAACATGCTCTCTACATGGGTCTTCGCTCTTTTTAATAGACTTCTCTGTGTTCTTGTCACTTCCACCTCTGTCAGCATCCTTCTCTTTGCCATTATCATAGAGAGAGTGATGCACTACTGAAACACTGTCCACCGCTGGTCTACAAACGGCTTCGGCAATCTCCACATACTGGCCCACTGACACAAGAGATGTCTTGTCCCTGATCTGGGAATCTTTGTCAAATGAATCAGAGGTTTGCATTTGATAAACATTTTTTCTTTGTTGTGTATTCTCCAAAACAATTTTTTCTTTCTGTGTTGCAGTAGCGTCACTGCCGCACTGCATTGTCTGCTTAGGAGGCTCGGATTTGCTGTCGTACTTCTGAGGTTCAATCTCCTGAATGGCATGTTGTATCCTTTTTTCAACGTCGCATGCAAACTGAGACAACCGGTCAATGGACTGATCCGGTTCAACCACTCCATCCTTTTCCATAGATTCTTGCTCATCGCTCTCATCTTCCAAAGCTGGACCACAAAACGGTATCCGATTTGTCTTTTCAACCATCTCCGTCATGACCAAGCCTTTCTTTGACTGATTCTCTGAAGGTGCAGATCCTGACAGGGAACTTTCACTTGACCACATTATCGGGCTGTCTGGGCTAGATATTGACAACATAAGAATAGGGCTGCAAGTGCTGCTCGAAGCGACCGGTGTAGAGATGGCCTCATCCTCAACGTCTATCTCCCCAGGGGTCAAGTCCTCCTGGATATCTGCAGCCATATCTTTAGATATCAGCCCCGCTGCTATGGCGTCCTTGAGACTATGTGCTCGCCGGCCAGTGACAGGGTCAACTAAACCTCCTGTCCTAATCTGGTTGGTTGCTATAACCCTGGTCATTTCCTCCCCAACTAAACCCCCCTTGTAGGCTTGTGGCAGAGGGAGCCTAGCTCCACTGTTGATATCGATAATGCCGCCAGTGTCCGCCTGGCTTTGGAGCAACCTCAGCGCAGGACCTGGGTCGACTATCTTAGCTGCAATGGCCTGGGGAAGGGTCAACAGGTCACCCGTTTGCTCATCTAAAACACCCCTGAAGGGTTTCACCTCAAGGAAGCGTTTCCCTGTATCAATGTCTATCTTTCCTTGCCTAACGAGATCTGAGTATGGCACAATGCGGCTGGCTTGGGGATTCAGCACTCCTCGTGTTACAGCAGGTGAAGCCATGGCTTCCTGGGCAGCAACCTCTTCCAGCAGGCCTTTAGAAACGGCCTCCGTAAGTGTCAGTCTACATTTGGACTCTGGGTCTGAAATTGTTCCAGTTGATGCCTGAAACACTGCTGCTTCCGGGTGTGATGAGCGACTAACCCTCCCATGGTAGACCCACTCTAATTCCTGCAGCCCAGAGGCAGTAGAACAGTCCACCAAGCCTCTCTCTACAGCGTCAGAAACAGTCAGCCTTATTCCTGAAGCATGGTGTATTATACCCCCCTCAGCCACCTGCTGCGACAATGCCCGATAAGCCTCGTGTGGCAATATCAACTTCTTTTGAATTGCTTGCTCCAGAGGAACCGGGAATTTAGTTTGAGGGTCAACGACGCCTTCCATCTGTAGCTGTAATCTAGCTTTAGCAAGAGCCGTTTCTGGATCTGTAGGCTTTCCTTTGTAGGCCTTCTCTAGTGCTACCAATGGCTCCCTGTCCTCCTCCTCTATCAGACCCAAGTTAGCTGCAAGTGTAACTGACACCTTCTTATCCCTGTGCAAGTCAACGATTCCTCCAGAGGCAACCTGGGCTTCTAGAAGACGCATCGATGTCTCAGGGTCGATCAACCCCGCCTGAGAGGCCTCCCTCACACCACGAACCTGTCCCTTTTCAACATCCACCACACCTGCCAGTGTTTTGTCTGATTTCAGCACGCTCCACATCAAATCTTCATCCAGAAGGCCCTCCTGCATCACATCCTTCATACTGAGTGACTCGCAGCGACCAGCGTCTATAAAGCCACCAAAAAGGCCGGCCCGAGCCATTAGCTTCACTGCAGTGTGTCCAGGAAGGATGCCCTGGGCTACAGCCTCGTCTGGAAGGAGCCTTTCCCCTTCTTCTGTTAAAAAGCCACCTTGATTGAGTTCTGTGGCTAACCTCTCCAGCTCAGCATCTTCCTTATTGGCTGCACTCAACTCAGGGCTACTAGCATGAGGTTTTGACTTCTCTACTTCCGGTGCTTGGGTGGCTGTTTTAGGTATTCCAACAGGCTGTGAGCCCAGTTCGTTGACAGATGTGTCAGTTTCTAATATAGTTTCTTTTTCATCTTTAATGTATGTGGAATCACATTTTGTGGTGGGCAAGACATCTTTCTCTCTGACAGACTGAATTGACATAATATTTTCCTTCACCGTTACTGTGGTTGACACGTGCTTTATACCTGCTGTAGATGTTGTTTCATCTTTAACTATTGTTTTTATGGAGTCCATATATGTAAGGGGGGAATTATTCTTCTGACTGACACTGTCTGCCCCTGGTTCTAGTTCAACAGAGGCTCCATTTCCATCTGACTCACCAAATCTTCCTTCTGATGCCTCAACTTTCTCATTGCTAGGAGCAGCTTCCTTGTTATTTTTCACTCTTAAATCTTTTCCCTCATCAACTTCACCTTCAGCTCTGCAACCGGTTTCACTCGTTTCCAACAGCCCTCGACTAGATGGCAAGCTTTTCTCGTGATGCGTATCAAATCTTGCCTCTTGACCGCTCTCGCTAATCGTCTCACTGGAAGCGTTGTGTATTGGCGCGATTTCCTGACTGCTCTGATCAACCGCCATTTCTTCTTCACTGTGAAGATAACCTTCCTCCCATTCAATAACCCCCAAGTCTCTCCCGCTCTCTGCACCATCCTTGCCATCAGCGACCTCATCTTGAACTTCAGGTACCCGTCCCGTAGCCCTGACCAGGTCCGCCAGCTCAGGCTCAAGAAGCACCAGCCGCTGTCCAGAATGAGCATCAACATAGCTGCGAGTCATCAGATGGAACAGCAGGTCATGTTTTGCTTTCTCCGCAGCGTCCATCACGGGGCAGGCGTCCCACACGAGGTCCGTGGTCGGGGGACCAGGGGGTGGGGAGGCTGGGGGTGGAGATGAACTGGTAGATCCCCAGCTGAGGCGATTGAGAGACGGGGTACCCGATCGGTTCATGTTGGGCAGAACATCAGGGATGTGGGTCTCTCGAAGGACGGTGACCACGCAGGGATCCACTCTGTCCACTGTCTCGCTTAACGGAACCACCTGGAGGGTGTCTGGGATGTACAGAGCCCCAATGGTATGACGCTGCCTCAGAATGTTTCTAGCTTGCTCCGGTGGGATCACTCCTTGTTGTAGGGCCTCGGCAATAGGCAACAGCTCTCCCGATTCGGGCCAGAGAATTCCCATATAGGTCCAGAGGGACTCCAGTACCAATACGGCCAAACGAGAGGAGATGAGGTCCCTCTGGATGGCCTCTTCTATCGTCAGACGCTCTCCACTAAAGGGGTCCAGTATTCCCTCCGTCTGTAGCTGTCGCGCCAGCATGGTACAGGCCAAATCCTGATCCATTAATCCATGGCGGACAGCCTCATGAATCGTTAACCGGTGATTAGAGCGGGGGTCGGCAATACCCCCCGCAAACAGCTGAGCTTCAAGGAGACGCACGGTAACCTTACGGTCAATCAGGCCCTCTTGGATGGCGCGGAAAATACCAACTTTCCTTCCGGAGCGGAGGCACACAGTTCCTCCCGGGTGCTGCTGGACAGGGAAGAGAAACAGGCCCGATTCTTCACGGAGGACGCAGCGCTGCCGTAGCTCGGAGAGGGTCAATCTCTCCGTCGTGTTCGGGTCGATGAGCTCCCGACGTTGGAGCCGCACCTGGAGCTTGGTAAAGGTTCTGGGCGACACTAGACCGAGGTCTCCCGCCGTTTCTAAACTCATCATCTCCCCTCTGGAATCTCTCAGGCCTCCTGTATTCATCTGGAGCTCCAGTATTCTGAGTCCCACCTCCTCGCTGATAACTCTCTCCTCCATAGCAGAAGCAGTTGGCAGAAAAAGCTTATGCTGCCCATATACTGGTTTAGGTTGTTCTGCCAGATGCAAAGCACCCTCTAGCTCGAACAGAGATTGGCCAGTGTGGCTGTCAATCAGTCCCTGAGCCAGACCCTGCTCCAGCGATAGGCTGTGAGGGGCGTCTGGCTGCAGGAGCCCACCACTGACGATCTGGGCTGCCAGGAGGATGTAGCAGGTGTCCCGGTCAATGAGGCCACGCTGGGCTGCCTGGAACACTGAGAAGATCTCCACAGTTCCCAGGTCAATTACTCCAGCAATGGCTGTTCGACTCTAGAGGAAAAAAGGGGAAACAATTCATAGTTTAAAACAAAGTGGTATAAATCTGCTGCAAATGAATAATTGAATCATATTTTATTGAATATTCTTTTATAAATATATCAAAATGGTTACTGTGCATACAGTCTAAGGTTGCAGCCTGTGCTAGTTTCACAAAGAAAATGGTCTAACAATGAGCTTCCTTATACATAATAAAATCATAACTACTTACCACTGGGGTAAAAAGCATTAAGCATGCTAAATAGGAAACATTAAGAAGAAGAAGGAGAAGCAGAAGAAGAAAACGCAAGGGGAAAAAGTTTAAAGCAAAAGCAGACTGAAAAGAGAAGAGCAACGGTAAGAGAGATAAGCTAGCACCACTTACCGTACACTGGCGCATTAACGGGCCAGCCCGGGGCTTGGCGCAGCAGCGAGACGCAACAGGTGAGCGACAGGTGAGCAGCTGGTTGTTAGCGTTGTGCATGCCACCCTGAACTCCGACTACAATGGCTACCGACTATCAAGTCCTCGCCGATGTCCGGTTTATTAAAACTGGCTCAGGTTTAGCTGTCGTTAAGGTGAATACAATGTAATTGAGAGCTATATTGCTAAAACGCATTAACTTGTTTAAATTTGAGGCCAATGGCGTTTGCATTCTGATTCTACCACTGCTCTACAGCGAACCGCCGTCTCACTTTCTGATCTTTGTCACAGAGCTCCGTGGTTCCGTGGCTCTCCTCTGGCAGCTGTTAGTGATTTTCAAGCAGAATGCTGGGTTTAAGGTTTCACACATTAATAATATGCATTAGACGGCACAAACAATAACACAAACAATGCTCTCACACACACACACACACATGTGCTTGTGGTCTGGACACACCATGCTCAAACGGTGAAGTGAGTTCATTTTTGCATAGCTGGCCCTTGGCTGCACGCGCAGTACACGCTCGTTACCACTAGGCTTTCCCACTTGCTTCAAGCACACTGTTGTTGTACCATTAGCCTACATATCAAGATACACCCTACGCGCGCACACACACAGTAGAAAGACAGGGAATATGAGCATGTTTTTATGAAAACACCTAACCTAGAACCTTCCTGGAGAATTCACGTAAACCACATATGGATCTATTGAATGAGAAATTACTGTGAATGGGCCCTGGGGTGTGGGCTTAAACAACACTGTAAATAAAGAGCTGTGGCGTGGATTAGTTTTAAAGGCCGACAGGCAGTCGGCACTGTGCTACAATGGGCTGCAGATGTACATGTGAGCTACTATAGGCGTGCTTAAGCACTCCAGTCTAGAACCTCGAAGCTAACTGCTAGCATGACACACGCAGCGCTACATGCTACTAGCCTTGTGAGGCCATCCTGATCGCGCAAGCTTTCATTTCACTCTGGAACCCGCTTAGAAAACAATCAGGCCAATCAGCGGCTAGCCGAGATCTTCCCCCATGATGACGTCAGTGTATGTCGTAGTGTACGGTTTTTATATCCAGGTATTACTGAAGTCTTTGTCTTTTTTGTCTGTCTGTCCCAGCCTATTGCAAAATAGTCAGTCTAGCTGTATTTCTCTCTCTCTACCTGTCTATATGTCTTGTCTGTCTGTCTGTCTGTCTGCATGAACAGCACACAGACAGTATATTTATATATATTCTGATTGGGTTAGATAAAGGTAGGCTGTCCAATAATAATGTAAGGAAGTCATGTATTAGCGCTGCCTTTATGACAGATGCTTTTGAGCTGAGGGGCTCCAGGCTTGTTGGACCTCAGATCAGGACGGCCTCACGAGTCTGCTACGCTACTGCTGCCACCTAGAGGCCATATTAGCAGTTAAGCACACGTGTCTTAGGAGGATAATGGAGACGATGATGTGAGAATGAGGGTGGTGATGACATGGGCACGTCACGTGACATTGACAGTGGAACACAAACATGCCAAAGCCCGATTCAGACAGACGCACAGTGATGAAGATCACTTCTCTTTGATTACAAATGTAGTTACAATTGTTTTTTTGTTTGTTTTTGGGGGGGGGGGGGGGGGGGGGGGGATCTCTGAATCTGTGCACGGCCAATGTCTGAAGAGGGTCTGTGATGTTACCATAGCAACGATGTGTGAAGAGGGTCTGTGACTTCTTGTTAAACCAAACCAGGCTGAGTTTGCGTTTGCGTGCACATACTGTAGTTGTCAAGCAGCACACAGCATGCGACGTGTTACACACACTTCTGCCGTCAAGAGCGTCTACGTGGGCCGAGGCCACATTTAACATGGTGAGCCCCCCCACCGCCCACGCAGTGTAAAGCTCGCACCAGCAGCAGAACGACTCTGATCATCTCCTATTGGTCCTTTCAACAGAGTGTTTTATTTTCTTCGTCTTACCACTCCCACACTTCTTGTTTGTAGTTTTATTTCCCCGCCCCTCCTCCCTCTCTACCTTTCTCTCCTCCTCCTGGGCTAGTTGCTGCTCCAGCTGCTGGAGCGCCTGGGTGGAGCTGTCACACAGCTGGCTGTAGGTGGCCTTCAGCTCGTCCAGCTGGCAGGAGACCTGAGCGCGCTCCCCCGGGGACAGCCTGGAGACACAATGGGCAACGTTACACACAAGCTCGGCAGCCATCTTGGTGAGGTCAAAGCCCTTATAGACATAGACAAGCATGGCCGCTCGGCAGCCATCTTGGTGAGGTCAAAGCCCTTAGAGACATAGACAAGCATGGCCGCTCGGCAGCCATCTTGGTGAGGTCAAAGCCCTTAGAGACATAGACAAGCATGGCCGCTCGGCAGCCATCTTGGTGAGGTCAAAGCCCTTAGAGACATAGACAAGCATGGCCG
>JAODUK010035064.1:0-21878 GCA_027564635.1 Typhlichthys eigenmanni | reverse complement strand
TCAGGTGTGTTGGAGCAGGGAGACATCTAAAACATGCAGGGCTGTGGCTCTCCAGGACCAGGGTTCCCTACCCCTGCATTAGGCCTTATCTCGGGAGATATAAGGTAACTGTCCTGTGGAAAATACCTTAAATACCCGAGGTGGGGGTGATCCTCTATCACACATTAGTAACTAGCTCGTTTGGCTTATTCATTTGGTGTGGCAACAATGCCTGCCAGGCAAGCTTCGTAAAGAAACGTGTCATGGGATCATAACGCTGTCAAACAAGTTCTAGAAGTTATTTTCATTATATTGACCCTGCTCACACATTACTGCCTTCAACTGTTTTCTCCTCGCCTCCATGTGTATTGCTCCCATGTTGATCGATATTTAGCATTTTATTTAAAACAATTAAACAGTGAGTAGTCTAGGCCTATAAAACTGCATTCCTCGGCATACGAGCTCTACAATGCGGCGCAGAAAACCCCTCTCCCCCACACACACACACACACGCAGTCAACAATCAAGTAGTGGGATAGTCTACTCGGGAACAAAGACACTCCTATTCACTGGGGGTGTGCTCTGTGCTTGGGAGACTGTTCCACAAATGTCAAACTGTTCCATCTTAGACAACACTCGGTGATCTGTGTAAATAGGATCACGTTACTGTAAAAATTTGAGTATGGATCACGAGTGAAACGTACATATTATTTAGAGGAATTGGCGACCTCTAGTGTTCCAAAAAGGTAAATAATTAATAAACAAGCACGTAGACTACTTCTTCCCGATTAGGCTGCTAAAGTGCTACTTTCATTTGAAAATAATTAACATTTTGTGGTAGGTAATTCTACCTGGCATCTGCACCCATTAGCGGGTGAGGGTGTATGCTATAATATATGAATCCCCTCTACCATTATAGTCCGCGGTGTAACTTGAAACTGTGCAAACAATTCAAATCACACGTTGAAGTTTATTTTTAACGCAGTATTAGATAAACACATGACCCGTACGTTCATGATAAAATAACTTGTTAGTTACCATCTTACATGAACCACAGCTTTCGAATACGGCAACGTCATCGCGTCACCGTCACGTGCCTGCTAGTGTGAAATTAAGGCTGAAGTCGGAAAAGTTTGACAAGCAGAGCACCCGGAAAACTACTTTACTGACATCTAGTTCATCTATTTCAACAGAGGACGGCGCCACACAGGTATTAGTGTTTAAGTACACGTTGTAAGTATGCACGATTGATCTGATGGCTGTTTTAATCTATTTACATATGTGACTTCATAAACAACTTGCCTACGATTTTCTTTTACACCATCAGATTATCATGTCGGGATTCAACGTCAACCTGGAACCATTGAAAGAACCAATGGCATTTATTAGAGTGCTCGAATGGGTACGTTTTAATGTTGGGTCCACCCGAACCCCCTTACCAAATCCCATTTCCACATCATTTCTACAATTGTATGTTTTGTTTATTTTATTTTTAATAACAATAATGACCAACCCTTGCTACTATGTCTGAGCGGGGTGCGTGGAATCTTAAGTTTCATGTGTGTGACGCTGTTTAAAATGGTCAACATTTTTGTCTTCGAGCAAGGCGCTGGCTGACCTAGCCTAGTTTACAGACACTGTTCGTGCTTATGAAGGCGAAATGCGAATATATTTGCATCCTTGTTTTAAGCGTGCAACACGTGCATAGAGGACGTGGAATAGACCATTGTTACGTCCTTGCACGGATGTGTGCGCACAGCTTGCGCGCAGGCACCACTGCTCTATTTACCGTAGTATGTAGACGATGTCAGTTAAAATCCATATTTTTCTAATGATTGCCAAACTTAAGTAATATTTAGTAACATGCACATCTCTACCCGTCCACTAATAGGCCGCGCAGCGCGGGCGGCGGGCCTACTTTCTACTCTATATGGCTGTGCTTGATTTAAAAATAATGCCATGAGTTGCGGGGTGTGTTTGCTACTCTGACCATTACAGTGTGTGTGTGCCAACCACACCTCGTCTCGTTTCTTGTGCCTTTGGCAGATTTTCTCCATATTTGCCTTTGCAACAACTGGAGGGTACGTCGGAACCACTAGCATCAATGTGAAATGCCATGGCAACGACAGCCACGATATAGATGCACATTTTAACTACCCATTCAGGTGTGTGCACACAGAAACACTATACATTAATATGAGCTTGCTGAATACAACAAAAACGTGTTGTCTTTGTTCACACAGGTTGATGCAGCATCCGTACAACGTCTCCAATTGCGTTAATGCCACTGAAACGCGTTACTACCTAGGAGGAGACTATTCATCCTCTGCAGAGTTCTTTGTCAGTATCGGAGTGCTGTCTTTTCTCTACAGCACTGCCACATTAGTTCTCTACCTGTGCTATCAGCATGTCTACCAACAGACTGCCCGTGGACCCTTTGTGGTATGCTTTGTTGCATTTTTTTTTTTGTGAATTTCTTGAGTATGCCAGTTGGATGAGACAAAATTAGATGACTATTTACTGCCCAAAATTTCTTAATGTGAAACATTCTATCTACGGGTTTGTTTAAAAATGTTGTAATTCTCTACAAGATGATGTATCTAATGTTTACTGTTGAACAATGAGTTCAGAGAGCCTATTTGACTGTAAAGCCCACTAGAGAATAAGAGAGGCCACTTAACAGTATCATGTAAACACTGGGGAAAGGTGTATCCTCCTTTTTATACTTTTATACATTTTTTTTTTTTTTTTGTTAATCATCCTACCCAGGACCTGCTTGTGACTGCTGCCTTGGCCTTTCTGTGGCTAGTGTCCTCGTCTGCCTGGGGTAAAGGTTTGACTGATGTGAAGTGGGCTACCAGTCCTGAACATCTTCTGACTATAATTACAGTCTGCAGCACTCATTTTGCCATCTGCACCCCTGGTGGGGTGCCTCACATGGGACGGCTAAATGCCTCAGTGGTAAGATATCTGCATCCAGAGGTGCGTTCAGTATTGGCAAATGTTCGTGGCCAACATGTTTGCTTTGAACTTGAATTTTGAATTTGTGTAAACATTCCAAAATGTTTTGATTTAAACTGTCACCCTTCGTCCAGCTTCAGTTTGTTCGCCAATAACTACCTCCTAAAACCATTTTGCTTTTGTTCGCAAACGTTTGTGATGAACACAAAGCAAACAGAAAACTGTTCAAATATGTTTGCAAACATTCGCTATGTTCGCCAATTCTGAACGCACCTCTAGTCTCAGTCTCTCCGTCCTTTAGCACTATGTCACATAAGAAACTCTGTGCTGAACGTCTGATACATATACCCCTGTAAGCTCGACACTGGACTTTCAAGAAGTAATACTTTCTATTTCAATTGGTGATGTTAGCGCACTACTTATTTAAAATCAAACCTTTATTTTAATAAGTAACTGTGGCCTAGAAATTCACACAAAATGCATGTCAATCAAAATACCTGCTTGTCAGGGTCATGTAAACCTGCGTTTACATGGACCCTATTATTCCAAAAGGAATCGGGTTAAAAGCCCAACCCGAAAGAAAATGCTCCATATAAACACCATGATCGGAAGAGAAACGGCCAACCCGATCGAAATTTAGATCAGAAGGAGAGCCGTTCCATGACCCGATTGAAAGGCTAATTATACCTCTGGTTAGTTTTCAAATGATTGGACAGCACTGACCCAATCGGCATTCCTACGAGTGCTTTTATCGTTCTACCACCATTTCGAAACACCCTTGACTTCTGACTAACCCACGCTGATTGGGCCGTGTGGCTGTGCAAACGCAAATGTAATCAGGGTTTCCAGACTCATCTCGGCTAAATAAATTGAGCTGAGAGCATAGTCGGGCGGAGCCACCCTACAACGTTTTATTCTACAACTTGAAGCTAGCCGGGTTTAGCCATTTGCTAACAGGACGTTACATTATGAGCTAGATCATGTGTGCATGTTAAACATCAGTTCCGATAAACTGCAACAGCGATTGTAAATACCTGACCCGATTAGGTGACATCCCTTGTAAACGGGTAACTTGAAATCGTCGGTCAGAAAGATTCCATTTGGAAGAGTCCATGTAAACCCAGCTTCTGTCAATAATGCTGTTTGGCTAAATGTGTGCTGCTGAAGTGTTTCTACAGCTTGTGGTGTTTACTAACCTGTTAACATTTCTCTGGCAGACTTTGGGATTTCTCAACCTTATTCTGTGGGGTGGAAACTGCTGGTTTATTTACAAGGAAACATCTTTCCACAAATCAGCCAATCAGCCTTCAGATGTGGAAGGAGAAGTCAGAACACCTTAAACTCCTGAAGTGTTGTCAACTACAGCACTTTTTTTTTTTTTTTTTTTTTTTTTATAAATATAATACAAATTACATTTTGGTCTACAGAGCTACAAGTAATTTACAGTGATACTGAATTTCAAACAAATGTAACTAATTAAAATTAAAACTATTCTTTTTCTTTTTTGAACGTATTGGATTTTCACCAAATAGCTTTTAAATTAAAGACAAATGTCACCCAAATTTGCACATGTATTGACACTAACTACCTATCATAGTGATAGTGCTAAAATTAATATGGAGTTTGCTTAAGTGTTTTATATAAGAGCATATTTTTCTCATTGCCAACTACACACATCTTAGGACCCCCAAAACACACAATAGTTTGTCTAATTCCCATTATACTGTATCATACAAAGTATTAAGCTAAATGGTGCATCAGCACATTGCGTAAGTAGTTATCTAGATTTAAAATTCACTGAATTGTTTAAAATCAGATATCCAGAATTATACATGCATTCTTTTAAATTGGACATGTAAAAAAATAGTATTTATTTATTTTGCCTTAACATTTCATAGTTGTCTTTGCTCTTGACACTAACATGTTATGGTACAGTAAGTAGTAGCCATATTTCAATTGTAAGCATGCAGTATTAGCTCATTCTGCACAAAATAGTGCAAATATTTTGTTTTCCTCAATGCAGTAAACTGAATTATGTGGCAATCAAATACTTGGTCCCTAACTCAATTTTGAGTTTCCACATTACAAGTTTTGCCAAAATAATTTTTTCTTGTGGTTCCGTTTTAGATGTGTTAGATTTGTAAGATATGGTGCAAATTAATTAGTTTGTAGGTGTCCATAGAACCTTGTTATCTCGAGTTTAATCGAATTTAAAGGGCTTGTTGTTAATAATAGCCTTATTTTCTCTAGTTTGATTTAGCTGTAAGGAATGGAGAGAGGGACCTTAAATAACATGTATGCCAAAAGAAAGTGTGCTATTGTAAACAAATATTAAAAGTTATTAAATTGAACAGCTAGATTCATCAGTTGTCTTTGTTCTGTATTGGACTGTATTTTAGGACATTCATTTGGTTTCAAGAGCAGGCCTACACTTTCAAGTTTAGTTTTTTCTGTTCAACACCAGTATGCTTTTATTTTCAATAGCAATACTAATAACATGCAATTCACACCCGTTTCTGACAATATTTTGGGCACGAGCACGCAGTTGTTGCTGTACGTGCACGAAATTACTCGAATAGGAAGCGCGTGAATTGATGGTGTCAAATCGTGAACGCGCAGGAGCAGCAATGGCCGCTTTGGATCGGCGAAATTCTAATCTCGACGATTTTGTTGGATTAAATTGGAGTTCTTGGATAGACCGGGCAAATGTTTTGTTATCTGGAGGTGAGTGACATCACCACCCGGAACGCCTGTATGATAACGTTATTGTACTGTGATTTATTCCCGAATAGGCCTACATACATTACAGTGCACCCCAAACAAAAGACATACCGGGTCCTAGTGCAAGGGGTATTTATTCACAAGTGTTGCCCACCTAGTAGCTAGCCTGTTAGCACCTTATACACCAATTAGGAGACAAACTATTTCGTTTTTGTTACCAGGGGGGAAATATAGTACAAGGCCTGCATCATAGGAAGGAAGTACACATTAGATGTGACAAGGTCCCCACACTCGCACAACACACCAACGCTAGGGGGATTCGCATAGCTTGCTTAAAGGAAGGTACCGGTAGTGTGAACTCTTAAGGTATGGCCATCAACAGGAAATCACATTGGGTGTGTTGTTCGTACAAACTGCTACTTGTCGACTCTGGAGACCCTCCCCGTTTAGCCTAAGAATAAGATATGCTCTCTGAAAAGTCTCCGCTTTTAGCAGGGACAAATGTGGAAGAGTACAGCAATGGGATCCAGTGCACAGAGACCATGGCCCTCAGGACAGAAGGTGGGCGTGATAGTGATTCCTAAAACTTTGCGAACTACAAGCCTCCCCGTCATTAATGTTTGACACCTCTTGCTCTTTCGTCCGTAGATATGCACATATATGGCCACTACCCGGCGCATGACGACTTCTATCTGGTAGTGTGCGTCCACTGCGGCCAGGTGGTCAAACCGCAAGCATTTGAGCAACACTGCGAGAGGCGGCACGGTTCCCTCGCCAAGACGTGCAGCCAGACCGCAAACCTTGCCCCACAGCCTCGTCCCGGCCGACCCCCCTCTGTTCCAACCACTTCCAGAGAGAGACAGAAGGAGAGCAGATATCACCCCGGGGAATCTTCAGCTGAATCAGCTGGCCCTCAACACAAACCCTCTAAGACACACAAGGAGATGGTCAGGTAGGCAGAGTTGAATTTGCTGTGATTGTCAAGCAAATGCACCCTAATCTTGAACGTATGATATTTTATAGCTAGCTAGGTCACAATATAAGGCTTGTTCCTGTAGTATGCTATTGCATGTTAGTGACACTGCTTTAAATACTCAAATTAGTCTTTCAACAGGCCAGTTGGGTTTATCAGACACTTTGGTTTAAATATATCATCCGTCTATCTGTCTCTCCGATGGTAAATCGTTACTCTGTATACCTGCCTCCACAGTTTACGAAACGCGACCTCTCAGGAGACCCCTCCTTCGCCGTTGCACCCCCCCACCGCTCTCTCCAGGGTCCCTGCCCGGGCCTTTTCCTCCTCCTCCTACTCCTCCCCCCTTTCCTCCGACAGAAAGCCCCCGCAGACCTCCAGGGCCGGGCAAGCAGTCGGCACAGCCAGGCCTCCCCGAGGCCCCACAGCCCATAGTCGGCCTTATAAGAGTGACTTCAGTGAGTCTGCTGGAACACAGAACATGTGCAGTTACAGTATCTTTTTTGTCTCTCTCTCTCTCTCTCTCTCTCTCTCTCTCTCTCTCTCTCTCTCTCTCTCTCTCTCCATACTGTACACATGTGCAGGATTTCCCAGATAATGTCCTAAACAGGCTGAATTATGTCAGAAAAGAAGCTCTTTCGCTTCTTTTAACATTTCAATGTCGTCTTCCGCTATCTTCCTCTGTGCTCCGACACTCCTCAACACAAAATCTATTTTGAGTTGTTTCTTTTGATTGTTGTCGAGTTGCCTTGTATTGTGTCTGGTTCTAACTGGTTTGTCTGGAACGGCTTCTGGTTCTAGCCAGTTTGTTTTCATACCATGGTGTGTTCAGGCCCTGTGTATCAATGCTACAAATGAACATATCTCCAGCTTGAGAACTGGGAATCATCTGACCGTGCGTTGGCACTGCTGCTGACTAGCTACTGTGTTTGTTTGTCTTTCCTACCATAGAGAAAGAATGTGACCTGAACAGACACTGTGGTGTGTTGGACCCCGTGAAGAAGAAGCCATGCACTCGGCAGCTTGTGTGCAATGTAAACACCATCATCAGCCCCTGAACACAGTGTCACTGTTAAACAAGTGGTGTATTGATTCACAATTAACAGTAGATTGTTTTGACTTTCCAATATACTGCATATAAAATGCTGGCCTTGCTCCAGATTATTGCTCTCAGATGAACATTTTCGCTGAGATAATAATCTGCCAACCCTGTTCGCAATAGCGTTTTCACAACCACCATGCTGGCGGACCAATCAGGGTGGGTTAGTGAGATGACGTTTAAAGGTATAGTCAGCAAAAATAATTGTAAGATAATGCACTTTATGTCAAATTCACTGAGTTTCTTATCGCATTTCGCTATTTTGCGTGTTGAAAACATAATCTTGTACTTCCACACAGCCCTGGCTTTGTAAATGGGAACATAAACAAAGTGGCGAACACTGCTCACATCTACAAAGCCGTAGCACTACTACACTTTGATTCACAATGCGCTTCAATGTGTGGAGCGGCACCACGGAGGGATATGGTTTTGATTTAAGCTCGAAGTAGGCAAACGTTCTCGACAATGATTGACTAACCATGCCTTTTACGTCAAGCGTGTTTCGAAATGGTGGTAGAGCTAGACGAGGCGATCAAAACAGTTATAGCAATGCTGATTGGTTATAGACTGTGATAGTTTCAAAATTAACCAGAGGTCTAAGCCCAGTAGGAGGCAATGACAATCCGGACACTTCCGAATGGAGTGTGTCCAGACCCTACTCACAAAGTGAATTTTGGGTCTGGTTACACCAGGCTAATAAAATGCAGCCAGGACTTTATTTCAGGACAGTCTGGCAGTGCACTGGATCTACTTGAGTGGCATTATAAGTTATGCTGTACTTAGCGTGGAACAAAACACACCATCTTTAGTATTGCCTGAGCCAATGCATGTAGCAGACGTCAACAAAATTCAACCCAGTGCAAAGATAGACTCAAATATTTAAATGAATGCAAATGCTGATCTGTAAATGGAATAGAGAGAAGGGAAAAACAAAGCCCTTTCTCTTCCTCTGTCCTCTCACAATAGATTCACTCTATCCACCAGCGGCGCAAGGTAGTTGGCAGGAGCAAGGCTTTTGACATGCTGGTAGCGGAACAGAGAGCGGGTTCTGCGGTACGGGATCCGGGTGTGGACCCTGCCACCCGAGAGGCCCACACACAGAAGGATACTCAGCCATATTCAGGGGCTGCTGAGGAGACACCAGCAGCCCAGCAGATCCAACAGAACCTCAGAGACGACCGTCCACTTCCGAGGTACAGAGTACTTTGTTTCATCTTGAACTCGGGGTGTCCACACATACGCACAAACCAATGCATTAAACCACATTCAAAGGCTCTTTAAAGGTAATAAATAGAGTGGAATACATTTTTTAAGAGGCATTAAAGATAGTCAAAGATCCCATCAGGATCAACCAAAGGTTAATTCTGCCACAAGAATCGGTCTGGAACCCCTTAATTCAAAACAGTTGTCATAAAGGCGAAGCTAATACATGTCAATCAAACATCCTTTCACACAATTAACACGTTTGTAATCGGTTAAATTGTAACTGCATCCCAGCTCTGAGTCTGACCACCCACTACAGCTTGGAAAAATGCGTCGAGGGGCTGAGAGGGGGACCCCCAGTAATGTTAAAGCTAACATTTGAATTTGATAACGTATGAGCGACCTAAGTGTACCGTTGAAAAACAGCCAGGTTCTGGGGTTTAATATGACGTGTATAGTTCTGGTTTCAGCCCATAAAATGTCAATTTGTATTATTTTTCAATATTAACACCAACATTGATGTCTCATCACATATCACCTATTACTTTGTTTACAGTTCAAAAAACACATTTTAGGATGCAGATGCACTTTAAATAAGGTGTTTACATACTGAAATCAAACAGTGTTCTTTTTATTTGTTTGACCTTTTTATTATTTATTATTGCAGTTCCAGGGGGAAGGCCGACAGTGTTCTGGAAGGTGCTGTGGGTGTCGAGGCACAGCACCCGCACCCCTTCAACCAGAACCCCCCCTCCAGCGAGGAGAGTGAAGGAGAAGAGCGGGAGGAAGCCGGGGACTTTCCTGCCACTCCCTGGCACCCCAAACCTCATGGCGTGAGCACTTAGAATGCAGTAGAGCAGAGAAACGGAGAGATTCTCCATCTAATCGTGTGCACAGATAGCTGTGAATTGACACGGGAGCCCTTTTTGAAAACCAAGTAGCTTTTCCTGCCAGTGAAATGTAGATGTATAACTAAAGGTATTCCACCATCCTCTCCACTCCTAGATATGCACCTTTGGAAGCCACACCTTGGGTTGTAGCATCTTCACCTTCGGCCGACGACTGCATCGTCTGCGTTTTGCCCTCAACGCCATGGTGGAGCATCATATCAGTGCTCACCTGTGGAGGTGAGTGTCCACTATTGGAGCTGGAACATCACACAACGGCCTCACAGGAGGCCCGATGATATAACTAAAGATATTTGAATAATAACGAAGATGGTGCACTGTAGTGCATTTCAATGGAAGCAAAAATGGACCGCTTCCTTTAGTGGGCGTGTCACTAACAGCGTTTTGCTGTGGAGGCGGATGTAGGCAGCGTGGCCTGAAACAGTCAATTTATCCCAAAACTCTTTGCTGCAATAATTTTTTTGGATTGTGTTGTAGTTATACAATTTAAAAATGAGTATTTTAACAAAACAATTAAATTCACTAGATAAAACATAACATAAATTTGTTGTTGTAAATATTATAGTACATTGTTAACGGAATAGCTCAGTAGCTAATTTTTTGTATTTATTAGCATTTTCCATACTGTCCCAACTTTTTCAGAATGTGGGTTGTAGGCTAATTGGTCATGGCTTGCGAGTGAGCATCTTGCCAGTTGAAGCTCGCCCTGCCATCATATTGGTATGCCCGTTTTGTGCACTTCCCGCTAAAAACTACATGCAGCCCTGGCACCCTTTCAGGCATGTCGTGTTCTGAATCAGTTGCAGCAGGAAAGCAAACTGTTAACTTGCTTTAACATGCTATATTAATCTAATGACATGCAGTTTTACAGCTTACAGCACGGCTATTCAACTCCGGTCCTGGAGGTCCACACCCTGCATGTTTTAGATCTCTCCCTGCTCCAACACACCTGATTCAAAGTTGTTAGAAGCCTGTTTATTTGAATCAGGTGTGTTGGAGCAGGGAGAGATCTAAAACATGCATGGTGCGGACCTCCAGGACCGGAGTTGAATAGCCATGTCTTACAGTGTGTTACAGTTCAATTTATGGATGTTTTGTTCTTCTGGAGAAAGCTTGTTTATATTTGAACTAAAAATAAAAATACCTCTCTGATGCTAGTGTAAATAAAACGCACTTAAATAAGTGTTTTGCTTCCACTTGTAGGAAAATACCTCAAGTGGCAACCAGTCTCAGGTCGCATAATAAAGCCTGCGCCAGGGCCACCGCTGGACGACCCACGGGCTGCTCCTCCTCGCCCCACTCAGGGCAGCAGGAACCCAGGGGTGGCCGGCAGCAGCCCCCCAGGGACAGGCAACCCTGTGGCAGCCTGGGGCTGGGGCGCCCTCGCAACCCTGTGGGGAGACCCAGCAAGGCTCGCCTGCGGGAGCTGGAGCTCACCGGGCGCTCGCAGGAAGACGCCAGGCTGCTGTGCGGTGCCAAGGTTTGTTTGTTTTATTAGGATCCCCTTTAGCTAAAGTCGTAACGATAGGATTCCCTTTAGCTAACGTCGTAATGATAGGATCCCCTTTAGCTAACCATGTAATGATAGGATCCCCTTTAGCTAACGTCGTAACGATAGGATCCCCTTTAGCTAACGTCGTAATGATAGGATCCCCTTTAGCTAACGTCGTAACGATAGGATTCCCTTTAGCTAACGTCGTAACGATAGGATCCCCTTTAGCTAACGTCGTAATGATCCCCTTTAGCTACAAAACTATAGGATCTTCTATTGGATAACGTCGTAATGATAGCAATTCTTCCTGGTCTCCGACACATGAAACCATGTCTTTCAGGTTTATACACTTGTATGTACATTCAAAATACAGTACCCTTAAAAATTATATATATATATATTTTAATTTTTTTTTTGTCCACACTGCATACATATACAAGGTGTCGTCTGCAAAGTGCATCAGGGACCTCCCCCTCCACGAGAAGGGCCAGCCCCACTCCCCGGCCAAGGTCTGCCCCGCCCCCTCCACCAAGGGACCAATGAACGTCAACGGCGGAGTTTCGCTGGGGAAGAAGCCATGCCTACCTCGCCCGCTGCAGCCGCCACTGTCGGGTCGGGTCTCGCCTTACCACGCCCCTCCGCCCCGCAGCCGGGGGAGGTCCCCAGGGGCTCGGCCAGGGGCGCTGGGCTACGAGCACAGGGCGCCGCCTCAGAAGAGGAAGGCCGGCGGCGATGGCAGCCCGCCACTCAGCCCTGCACTGGCCAGGGCGCCGAAGTCCAACCACTTGGCCCCCCAGCAGCCCCGATCCAGCCTCTTCTCCTGGAAAGGGGAGAATATGGGGAGCGTGCTGACGTGCGGCCCCGAGAAGCGCATAGACACTTGAATAGTGAGTGGATGCACGCTAGCGCTAGCTTAAGAGCATAGACTCTTGAATAGAGCGTGGATGCACACTTAAGCTAGCTAAAGAGCATGGACTCTTGAAAAGTGAGTGGACGCATGCTAACGCTAGTTAAAGAGCATGGCCTCTATAATAGTAAAAAGCATGTGGTCTGGAATAGTAAGTGGATGCATGCTAATGCTAGCTAAAGAGCATGGACTCTTGGACAGTGAGTGGATGCGTGCTAGTGCTAGCTAAAGCCTGCTAAAGTACTGTGGTTCCGTTAACCTTGTTTCTGTCAACATGGATTTACCTTTACCAGCCTAAAGATAATTTCAGTCAGCAGCGCTATAGTCAAAGGGAATATTTATTTCAATTTGCATTAAGTTTTATTTGGCGGTATGGCCCTGTTCTTTCCCAAGGTAGGGAGCAAAAATAGGGCAAGCATCAATGACATTGATTAAGTCAGACGGGGTCAACTGAGGAGTTCTGGTGGATGGAGGTGGATGCAAAATGCTTGCGAAGGATGCTGCTAGAATGGGTAGGCTAAGGCTGGTTAAAATAAGGCGTCTTTAACGAATTTAGCCAATTGTATGCTTAGTAGGCGAGGTGAAACATCTGCTGATTGAGATCAGCTGATGAGTTCATGGTCTTGGCTTGACTTTTTTCCGCCTGCCTGATCTATTGCTATGCGCCATTCGTTGCACTATACCACGTCCATTTTTGAGTATTTAGTCCTTTCCCTGAACAACTAGCAGTAACTGTTGTTTTTCTTATTTGGCAGCCAAAATAGCTGCAACAAGAGGCTTGCCTTATAAAGACCATCTGGGTAAGGAGCCTTCGGCAGACTACATCTGCTGCCTGCAGTGTGTGCGTGCGTGTGTGTGTGGATGTGTTTTTCTCCGTGGACAAGCCATCTGAAATGACTGTTTATAATTATTACAATGCTTGACACTATTTTTGTACGTGAACTAGTTGTGAATGAACACAAATACCTCAAACTACCCATTGCGCTGCTAAAATGCATATGTGATTTTATAGTACATCAATTAAAAACCGGTGAATTATTGATGTGCACTTCTCTAAGGCATAGATCTTAGAATTCATGATATTTAAGATGTGAAACTATTTCTTTCAGACAAAGGATATTTAGGGAGTTTTCTGTATTCTTGAAATGTAAAATGAGTCAGGGAGTGAAAATGCTTTTCATTACTAGAGGACTGTTTCTCTTCTGTATGAGACAGTGCCATCTGCTGGTAGAAGACCAATTATCAGGTTGATTTCATCCCTTATTTTATTTCATCTTTCAATTTTAGCAAGGTTGTCAATAGTGAAAGTTACCACCAATAAGAGATTTATATAGAATTATTTTTGTTTACATTTGTTAGTAATGTATGATCTTTCAATCTGTATTAATATTACATTATATGTATGCACCGCAAATAGAATAAATACTATTTGCAAATAATATCTGTCATTAAGTGATTTTCACGCTGCTTATTAATATGTATATGAAAATCCTAGTGCAGTACTAATATTTGTCCAATACATTACATGATTTCACCACTAGATGGTATCAAACCTAATTGCTTATTGTAGTGAGTAGCCCAATTTCTTTGAATCAAATCAAATCCTATTCTATTTTAATTGCATCACATCTGTGGTAATAAATATAAGTATGCTGTTCTACATCATATGCTGTACCTCGTTACATGTTAAAGCACTTTATAGGTTAGCAAACAAAAGCCATGAATAGATTTGCTATCAGCCTGAAGACTCCCTCTGTTATGACATTCAGTGAGCTCAGAACATCTCAAAGTAGACATTTTGAATGGATAGATGAATCATATAATCTCTGTAATGTGGTTTATTGTTTGACAAGAGCCAAAACAGAAACCTCTTGCTATTCTTGACTGGAGATATGTAAGAAATCATACTACCTTTCTGTTTGTAGAGGTCTATACTGTTGTTTTATATAGGCTACTATGAAAGTGAGTAAAAATGATGGGGGGAAAAAAGGCATCGCAATATGTAAAACACCAATCATTTGTTAAATCAAACTACAGTATGTCATAGTATTCTCTACAGTATCGCTTATTAGATTACATTAGTCATAGAAGCTCTTTATTAAACCATGCGAAGCCAATTAACTGACACCTCAAGTTCTATGGCATAAATGGGTCACCACCTCATCTATCAAGCTGGCTAACACTCTCACTGCTGTTGTTCTGTGACATCTTTCACAGTACCAAGCTCTGCAAAGCTATTCTCTAATCTCCATGTGAAGTGTAGGCATTGTGAGTTTATGGGAGAACACCACAGGTATGGCTAGCATGCCGGTCTTGATAATCTAACTAAGACATGGCCCGGGAAGTCTGAGGTGAATAGTCACTCAAACACTTGTTAATTGCCATGAACTACATGAATAATGAATGACCTGGATAAAACAACTCTCCTATTTCATTACTACTGTCGCTGTGCGTTCTAATCTGAAGACCACTAGTGAAGTAATTTCCATTAACCTGGATGTATGACTGATGTGTCACTGGTGGCAGAAACCATTCCTATATAGTTAAATGGCAGTAAACCATCTTTACTTTGCACATTTATTAACTATATTAATATTAAAGCAAGAGTCAAGCACGTATTCCTCAAAGGCAATATTTAATGAATCTGTCAGAACAATTAACCTCAGCAGAATTAAACATAAAAATAAGGAATTTGTCAAATAAGAAAAAGCCCTCCCTACTTATAAAAACCCGATTAAAATTAAGACTGGGGGTTAACACTAAAACGGGACAGTAGCAAACCCGCGGACAAAATGCCAAATGGTGAACAACATTGAATTATACAAGAATACAGTTAATACATTGCTAGACCATAGCAGTACACAAACCATCAAAACTGAACACAGAAAAGTGAAAATTACAGTGTATAGGAAGGCAAATTTGCTCTGGGGCTTCCAAACATTTCTTCCACGACAGCACTTGTAATTCTCCACACAAGTGCTGCTTCCTGTAGGTTGAGTGACAAGTCATTGGGGAAGAGTGCCCATTAGATAAACCAGATTATAGCCAGAGCAAACTCATGCTTCTCCACAGGGATCTGTACATTGGACCCATGCTGCATTTATATCCATTATCTCTGTCAATGACACATTTTAACAAGTTATTTATATTTCAACTAATGTGATTGACATTCACTACCATATGCTGCCAGAATAGCAAGACCACTGGTATTTGGTTGAATGGAAAACCCATTATTATCCTGTGATGCTGTGAAAGTACAAATAACCCCAAGTTGATAATTGATAGCAAACAGTATCTCACATTAGCACACTGGTGTGTTACGGTTTGCCAAATAAGATATTGTCATTAATGGAGATATTCTGTTGCTATTTTAGTAACACGTCTGATGTATAATCTTGTATTTTGGGTCATCTGTATTTCTCTACCTGATTCCCGGGTGTACATGTGACTTCCTTTTCTCACTAACGTAGGAGAAACTAATGTTCATATACAGCAGCTGTGCAAAGTCAATCAATCCCCGAACATGTTACTCTGATCAAATATAAGGTTGAATCTATAATGCATATGAACATGATTTCAGTCTGTTTGCACCCCAGATGAAAATAGCTGCACTGCAGCTATTCAGCTATTTACACCCAAAACACCGTCGCATGTTCAGAGGTTTGTTTAGCCTCAATGGTTAGGGTAAGTTATCGATTTGGTCATGATGTGATGTGCAATCATGCATACAACACAACATTTACATATTTTTGGGTTGTAAATTGCTGAATTGCTGCCATTTGGCTATTACCACCACCTGGGTGTAAATAAATACGTGGGCAATTCCGCACAGGGTTCAAATAGCGTTATTGCCGACTGACACCTATTTTCTAAGAGCATCAAGTGGATAGATTGAATTATTACCTAAACTCCTTAATCCATGTTGTTTAAACGAAAACTTTTAAATGAGTTTGCAGTGTTTACTCAGTAGGAAAACCAATGTTCTTGTGGCGCTCCAGGCATTTCCCTTATAAACAAATTAACATTCTACTTAAAGTGCATTACTTGAGAATTTAAGGAAGGTCTTGTCATCATGACAGCTGAACAGAGGCCGTCAGTCTACAGGGAGCCAGAAAAAATGGTTTTGTGCTGCTGTGACGCATTATAGCAGTGACATCACAGAGGCTTAAAGCAAGGCAGAAGAAGCATAATTCCATCAAAAGATCCAATTTGCATTTAATCACAGGTAGCCTTGTGTCACAAAACCGGCATCTTCTAATAAAATAATTCCTTTTGTATTTATTTGATCATTTTTTCTTCTTCTGCTTTAAAACAAATTCAGTATGCACAGCGGAAACAATCATAGATTTGGCCTTTTTAAATCTATGGAAGGGTGTTCTGCTTATGTGCCACACATGGTCTTATCTGCTGACATGGCAACTATCAAATCATGTGGGATTTCAGTTTGATAAACTGTATCGCCACGTGAATATTATTCATGAGAATCAGATAGAGGGAACCCAGGTGGTAACGGGTTATATAATCTGGCAATTCTCACTCTATATTTACTTGCTGCACAATCTATATCACATTAAAGCTATGTCCTAAATCATTGCTTCTTTACAGCAAAAAAGAGTATAGTAGATGCTGTATGCCAGCACAACAGGACAGTTGACATTTGTATATACGTACAGTATAAATAACAAGCAATAAAACATACCAGGCATGTATGTAAGGTGCACTTTTTAAATAGAGGAAGTAAAAAAAAAAAAAGATTTAGCTGGCTAGTTATTACTTCACTTCCCGATAACAGAGATAAAATGAGTTGGACAAGAGGCGGAGTCAAACTGTTTTTTGAATTCTCTTCAGTTATGCTGACGTTGTATAATAATAAAGCATTAGGATGAATAATTGGTTATGAACAATTATCTGCCTCGTGCTGGTTACAGTTCATGTTCAACAGCATAAATCTACAGTATGTTTAAATAGATCTTTTAACATAGGAGTGAAAAGTCTTACCATTATATAAATATTTGAAGCTATGGTTGAATACAAGAAAGTACAATATATGTAATGAGCACTTAACCTAGATGTCACAAACTAAATTTCAAAATGTCAGTCATGAAACTGACCAGCTGTGGTCTTTTATTAGATAAGACTCTTTTTTTCCAGTAGAGGGAGCTTTACATTACCAATGTCCCACTTACATGGGTCCTCTAATAAGAGATAATTTGTTTGCTTATTGCATGCTTTTTCTCTATGGACAATAATTATGGCTATTAATAGCCCAGTGATAAAGGTCTATCTGTCTGTCCATATAGGTGGGAGTAAGAGGGGTAAATATAATTATGCTCTATACGTTATGTTCATTCCTAGTAATAAATAGACCATTCTCATGCTCTTTGTGGGAATATACTGAAAGTGTACTATTTCTCTTTTCCAAACCAACTACTAAAACTGTGCATCTAGTTAAATATTTACTCACGTTAGCAGTCTGTTACAGTATATCGCTTCCTGAGTGCTGACATCCAACAGTACAACATTTAACTTTTACGCCTGTGAGAGTAGTGTCCACAGTCCACTCACACCGAAAGGCTTTCACAGTATAAATATTCAAGTGCTACAAATTCAAATGCTGGAAAGGTCCTGTTTATTGTCAAGAGAGCTAAAGTGTTAACTGAACCCAAGTAAAGTCCTTGACCCTGTACCTTAATTTGCCTCAATGTGAAACCCACCCACTGAAGCTCTGGAGCAGAGGTCTTCAACATCTCCTGGGCCAAGGACCCCTTGGCCGATAGACAAACGGCACACGGCCTATATCACATATGGTATAAAATATTTAGTTGCCGGGCCAACATTAATTAATGTGTAGGGCCATGTAGGCCACTAATTAAGCCATTAAAATAATTATTGACAGATGTATTTATGTATGTAGCACCGGTTCTATTTATGTTGATGTATATTTTCTGACATTTTCATATTTGAAAAAGAATATGTGTGGGATCAAATAATTTGAAGGACCCCTTGTAGTTGAAGACCTCTGCTCTGGATAAACTATTCCATTTGGAAGCTGTAATAAACCATATTCTTGTTTTTATTGTATCTTAACTGATGTCTTTTGACCCTGGTCAAGGTCATGTAACCTGAAGCAAGATAAATAAGTCTGAGTGATTTTGTAAAACACACACAGCAACGGATTTTGCAAAACGAATCAAGGCAGTCTGACTGGGTGGATAAAGAGACCAAATGGAGTATTTTTTTCCAAACTGTTTGCGTGTGGTCTTATTATTTTAAGTGTGGAAGCTGCTGTTGGTTAAGAGTTTAACTAAAGTTCAATACCACTAAAACCTCATGTTCCCACCTGAGTCACCTAGTAGTCGGCCATTTCCATGCTGTTCTTACCCACGCTGTTCGGTCGCAGTCATAGTTCGGGTACAAAGGCCCGTCGCGCCTCACACTACCATGGGTGTGTCTGAGAAGACGGAGCTGATGGACTCGGCCACCGACCTCTTCCTCTTTCCCTTCACCAGAGAGCTGGACTCATGGTCGGGGTCGTCGCGGGGGTCGTCCCCGTTGGAGTTGAGCTTCCCGTTCTGGCCCTGCAGGTCCTTGGAGTCTACGAAAGCCACGTGCCTGCTGGGGTCCGCCTTGAGGTGGTCCGGGGGGTCCTCGCACGTGGGCGTCACGCTGAGCATGGAGGAGTGGATGCTGTCGTCGCCGTGGTTGCCCCGGCCCTTGTTGCCAGGGCAACAGAAGCAGCGGCAGGGCGTCAGGTAGAGGTAGACGAGCACCAACACCACGCTGGCCAGGCAGCCGGCCAGCGTGGTGTAGCCGGTGTTCAGCATCTCCCCGCTCCCATTCATGGTGAAGTTGTGCACCTTCAGCACCACGTACAGGGTCTCGTTGAGCGCCTCACTCACCGCGAAGCACGTGTACGTGCCCTGGTCCTCCGAGCGCACCGGGCTGATCTGGAGGCTTCCGTCCGGGAGGAGGCGGGCACTCCGGTTGTTCCCGCCCGGCGTCACCACCACGTTGTCGGGCGTCACCCACGTCTTGGCCATGTCCCTGTGCGTGGTGTCGCAGCTGAGCACCAGCGTTTGCCTGAGGAAGGCCTCTTCGTCCGCCTCGCTGAACGTGCTGCAGTTCATGTACTCGCTGTTGAGCTCAAAGACGCCCACCTGGGTTTTCTGGGGGCCGGGCAAGACGCACTTGTAGTCCTCCTTAAAGTCCAGCGCGGAGATGAACTTTCGGACGTACCAGTGCGCCAGGAGGCTGTAGAGCGCACAGTCGCACAGCAGCGGGTTGTTGTGGAAGTAAAGGCCGTTCTTGATCCAGGCCGGCAGCGCCTGGAGCTCGGCAATGGGAAAAACCTTGATTTTATTGGAGGAGACGTCCAGGAGGCTAAGCTTCTCCAGCCGAGACTTCTCCTTGACCAGCTCCAGGGGGAAGCGGGAGATCTGGTTCTGGCTAAGGTAGAGCTTCTGGAGGTTGACCGCGCCGGCAAAGGCGGTGCGGTCCATCTGCGAGATGTGGTTGTTGTAGAGCAGCAGCACCTCCAGGTTGACCAGGGGCTCGAAGATGAACTCGTCTAGCTGCCGCAGACTGTTGGAGGACAGGTCCAAGTAGCGCAGGTGCCGCACATGCACAAACGCCTCCGAGGAGAGAAAGTGGAGCCCGTTGTGGCTAAGCAAGAGATTGTGGAGCTTCGGCAGCTTGACCGGCGTCCATTCCGCGCGGAGCCGCGCAACATCGTTGTAGCTGAGGTCCAGCACGGCGGTGTACAGCGGCAGGCCCGCCGGCGCCGCCGTCAGGTTCATCTTGGAGCAGCTCACTATGTTCGAGGCGCAGATGCAGGTTTTGTGACAGCTGAATGTCGTGGATGCCGACGCCTCCGGGGGCAGCCGGAGGAGAGCCGCGCAGAAAGTGAGCAAGAGCGTCCACCACAGCGTGCACTTCCCCCGCCACCGCACTGGTATTCCCAACAAGCTGGGAGGCTGTGACATTCTAGCGGTTGGTCTAATTCCCAGGAGGGGTCCTCTATTATCCAGCCCTTAGTATGCAGCACCGCACAGCTGTAGGATTCCCAGGCATAGCTAATTGAAGGCTGTAGAGAGTGAGAAGTGTGGGAGACAAGTAAGTATGGCTTTTGGATGGAATTAACTCCCTGGACGTATATATACAAACACACAAAAAGCACTAGGTCCCTGTCTCTCGCCTGCTGCACGCTGACAAACTTCCCCCATTCACACTGTGCTTGTCTCACAAACACAAAACACAAATAACAAACACATGCTGCTTGACCATGCACATCCATTCCCGACTGTCATTATCCCCTCGCACACGCAAATTTGACACACGCATGCACGCACGCACGCCTGCATGCATGCACGCACGCACACTGACTCACTGCATAACGGTTTTTTATTAACATTAATTTTTGAATTATTTTTTTGTAGGCTTTATAGGCTAGTAGCCGAATTTTTCAGTGCCAACGTTGCCGCGTTTGTCAGTTTCTGGATGAGCTTGACAAATGTAGCAATGCACCATTCTCTTCGTAAACATGACCTCTTCGTGAAAAGCGCAGGGCGATGAAGAGATGAAAGCACCTTCTGTCGAATTACAGGAGACGACTATAAGCTACAGTGTCAATAAAATGATGCTGGTAACAAATAGTAGCACACATAAACAGCCCCTTCCACAAACCGTATGCGATCGAGCCTACTGTACGACAACGGAAGCAGTGAGGGAGAGAAAAGGAGAAATCCTTGCCAAATAATCCACTGCTCCACGCGGAATCCAACAACCGACTTCCAAATGTATGTAAAAACTCTAAAGCACAGACACAACAACACAAGTCTTAACACCTGGTGCCACTCACCCATAAAACCGGGGATGACCCAGTAATTCAGTCCTTCTCACGGGCATACATACACAGCCTGTCAGCCTCGATATTCTTCTTCTGCGGAGAACAGGCGCGTTTGAACAAGTCCGGCTCATCACGCGTCGCAAGTCATCATCAGACACACAGCCTCTCTGACCACATCGCACATCTGTGGTTTCTTATTAACCGTTATGGAAACAAACTACTACTGTTTAGCATGGCTCTGCCGCTGCAATGTGCGCGAAGTCCAAATAATCAAAGACAGAGAGATGTAGGCCACCAATGAGGTGCGGCGCGCTGTTGAGTGAGATGGGCAAATTGGAGGATGAACTGAAATCAGCCTACCGCTGAGACAGCAGAACTGTACAGTAGGCCGCTTTATCGTGACGTTTATGGGATGAATGTCCAATCAATGTTTTATATTGGTTACTATAGTTATTAGCCAATTAGGCTAATACTCGTATTTGATTTAAACCGATATGCATGCTCTAGACAAAATTCATTAGCATCTGTCTGCAGTGCTGGGTCTACATGGTTTCTGCGTTTTCAGCAGGAGTGTTTGTAAATGTTTGTGTATACACTTTGTTAAATTGTTTACAGCTCAGTTGCCATTGCTTTTTCTATTCTTTTTACAGCGCAGACAGACTCCCATGCTCTCTGCGCTTTTATCTCTATGGGTATTTACTTGTTGATTAGTGCCGGTGTTACGCCTAATTCTGTGTCCTGCCGGATTCAGTGACCCTTTCGAAACGAAGTATGTTAAATAAAGCAGAAA
>JAODUK010035053.1:7629-21879 GCA_027564635.1 Typhlichthys eigenmanni | reverse complement strand
ATATATATGTAGACACGATATACTGTATATGTGTGTTATGCAATCTGTCTTGGCTATATAATGCCTCCCTATAGTTAACGCCAAAAGTCTTGTTTTTCGGTCATTTGTTTATTGTATATTTGTATATTTGGTCAGTGTTTTGCTACGTTTGTTCCAGAAAAGCGAGGTACAAATAAGTGTACCTCACCGATCATTATATACGATTGACGACATGGTCCTGTCAACACACTGGTGCCAACGGGCTTGCCCGCGCTAAATCCTGTGTTAATAGACACACACACACACACACACCATGGCTGGCAATGGATCTATTCAAGACACAGGTTTCATCAGTCACTGCAGCTCCGTGGGCCATAGTATGAAAGAGAGATTTGTAAGTCTGCAGAAAATCTAATTTGCTCAATTGGCACACTTCCACATCTGTGTTGGGATGCAATAAAACTGCCAGTGTTTTTTTTTTTTTTTTCTCAGGGCCGTGGCACCAACATTTTTTGATGATCACCATTAAATAAATAAGGGTTGGAAAAGCATCAGGAGAGATTTTAGTTGCCATCCTATCAAGCAGCCACTTTAGCTGCTTTTACAAACATGGATTACAAAAAGCCTGGACTCTGCTTGGATCTGACATTGTGATAGTATGAAAGAAATATTTGGATGTTTGCAGGAAACCTAATTTGCTCAATTGGCCGATCCCAAGCCTCGCCCCTTTTCGATTGTCGTCCAATAACAGTTGAGCATTTTTTAAATCTGACAGAAACTCTGTCAACTGTCTATTTTCCTGTAATAGCTTTCCATGCTGTTTAAGTAACTGGGTTGGATAGGTGAAAGAGGCGGGCCTTGGGATCGGTCAATTGTCACACTTCCACATCTGCAGTAATGCATGTTTTGGGATGTAGTGAATTTGTTTAATTTTTCTCAGGGCCTTGGCACCAGCATTTTGAGGTGATCACCATTAAATAAATAAAGGTTTGAAAAGCATTGAGAGAGATTTTAGTGCTGCCAAGCAGCCACTTTAGCTGCTTTTACTGTAGAACCATGATTACAAAAAGCCTTGATATAAATTCTGCTAACTAAAATGTTTGTCTGTCATTGTTTTAGTATATATAGAGCATTTAATATAAACAGACAATTAGCGTTTCTCAATTGTCTGGGCCTTCAACTGAATGTCAGAGAAATGTATGAAAAACACTTTTGCCGTCTTGAAACAATCCTCGTTATCTCGTAGATGTGGTGCAGACACAGTGTTTGTTTGTTCTGACGCCATTTGCTTCTTATGTTAGCTGCCTCTGTCTTATGCTCTCGCTCTTCTCCAGCGCCTCATTTGGAATTATTTCACATCAGAAGACTGAAGTGAAGGTACTCGTGCCCAATTAGAGATACGTACAGGCTTGGAGGAGTACCTAGTGGACGAGATTCCACAGGAAAGGTTACATCTGAGGTTCTTTTGAAATGTGGTCCCATTTCCAATCCCCATTCTCTCTAAACGCCAGTGTGATTGGAGGATTTAGTCACTGGCGATACCGGCTTGAGGATTTGACTAATCCTAGCAAGGCATTTTGGAGAAAATGGCAAAAGATGTCATGGTCATCTCTTCTAGCTTTTACCAAGTGGCTAATGCTATGTTCATGGAGGGGTTGACTTGAATTGAGAAGCTGTGAAAGGGTGTTCTTTTCTTTTCTATTTCTTCTCACCACTATCTGGTGCATAAAAAAACAAAATGTATTCAAAGTGATAAAACCATATTGTAGAAAATGTTCTGCATTCAATGTTGATACTTTTTCATTAAGTTTCTCTTTAAACATTTTGCAGAACACCCAGACATGCTGGACACAAACTACAACTTTACCTTACTGCACACATTTTCTATCCAGGTCCCTGATCAACTCAGTCAGATTAGTGGTTGTTTGTTGTCTTTGCCAAGCAGTAGTATCACCCAACTGCCCTTCATCATGCCAGCCTATGACAGTGACATTGCACTGTCCTTGGATTATTTGGTGATGCTGGGGAACCTCGTCTCCATAGCAACAAGCTTATGACATCATTGCACTCCAGCTGCTCTATCGTCGGGCTGGTGTTTTGGTATTGCAGCGGCCCTACTGTTATTCAGTGGATGCACGCGCACACTCACTCACGCACGCACGAGCACACACACACACACACACACACACAGGTGTTCAGACACCCTCACTCAGTTAGGTACTAATACTGTAGTATAGTGCTATAAAGGCCTTTCTTCCTAGGCAAATATTGTATCCTACAAAGACTACAATGGGTGGCAGTGGCGTAGTGGGTAGAGCAGGATAACAAGGTGTCCAGAACTCGCTGGTTCAAACCGCACTTAACTCCTCACCAAGTGTTGAGGTGTCCTTGAGCAAGACACCTAACCGCAACCCGTGGTCGGGTAGCGTCTTGCACGGTAGCTATACCCGTGAATATGAGGCAATACTGTATAGCATTTTGAGTGGCCGGAAGGTTGGAAAAGCGGTATATAAATGCAGTCCATTTATAATCCAACTACGGTTCCTACGTAAACTGATATTGTTTGCATGATTTCATACCTTTTGTATGAGTGTATATTGTAGAACAATTAACAAGGTACAGTAAGATAAGACTGGTTCAATACATATTGCATTCAGAATTAGTAATTAATCTCAATCTGCCTGGATAGGTCTTTCAAACATATTAATTTCAGTGACATCCTGTATTGCAGTACAACAATATAGTGTAAATATAAGGCTTTGTAGAGATGATTTCTGTTCAACCATTACCAAAATGTCACCGTTACCGTAACCTATGTAAATGGTGTTTCTATTTTTCTTAACTTAATTTCATAATAAATGGAAATTAATGATTAATTTAAGAACTACAGTATTTGGCATTCATCATTGGTCACACTGTCCTTATTTAGTAAGTCCCATCTTATTTCTGATAACCTACTTTACTGTAAAGTAAAACATAATTGAATAATTATTGAATGAAGACCAGTAATTATACCGTCTACCCTTTGATGCAGTCTTCTGAAAGTAACATCTTCTCTCCACTTGAAGCCTCCTTTACCCCAGTTTTGCATTTGCCTAGGGGAAGGTTAGTCCTTAAACTATTTGGCACTATTTTAATGAGGTTAACAGTATGCCTCAGCCCAATTTTACAGTGTTCCGGGTCCCTGTAGAACTCGATGACACATGGCTTCATTCAAAACGGAAGCAAATCTCCATTGGCTTGTTCAGATTTGCCTGTGTGTGTGTGTGTGTGTGTGTGTGTTCATACGTCCCTAAGGGTGTAAGCACTTAACACCATGTAGATCTGGCTCCTATTCTTAACATGTGTCCTTTGTAGAAAGATTGTGTCAAGATCAAGAAGGTTAAAACAATCCCTTGGAGGCTCACCGTTCCGTCACGCCACAATCGCAATCAAGCGGTACAGGAATCCCAGAAGTCCTGCTGTACTTTCTGACACTCGGAAGGTCAAAGTGAACTGGCAGCCTGACTGAACGCTCTCTGTTCTGAGCAGAACCCCTCAGCCCTGAAGTAATGGTAGCCTTGCGTAACCAGAACAAAAATTCACTTTGTGAATATGGTCTGGACACGCTCGGTTGGGAAGTGTTTGCAGTCGTTGCCTCCGAGACCTCTGGTTAATTTTGAAACTATTAGACATCATATACCCAAACAGCGTTGCTACAACTGTTTTGATCGCTTCATCTAGTATAATCATTATGAACACACGCTTGACTTCAACATCATCGCACTTAGCCATCCTGATTAGTCCACTGATTGGGTGGCTGTGCAAACACTAAAGAGAACAGGGTTTCCAGACTATAATCGCAACAAAAATCTAGCTCAGAGCATTAGTCCGGCGGAGCCGCTAAAGTAATGGTGCTGTGTGTATGCGTGCATGTGTGTGTGTGTGTGTGTGTGTGTGCGTGTGTGTGTGTGTGTGTTGTGAGGTAGCACCAGGGCAAGGTGCTAAAGATACCGTAGAGCGTGCTTAGTTTGTTAAAGGTATAGTCAGCTATTGCAAGCGAAATGTAAGCTAATACACTTTTTGTCAAATTCAACAAATATCTCCTCGCATTTCGCCAGTTTACCATTCTCTGTGCGTGTTGAAAAAATAATCAGATCCTTCTACACAGCCCTGGTTCCGTAAATAGTAACAAACAAAATAGCGTACACCGCTCGTATCATCAAAGCCGTAGCGCTATGCTTTGCTTCACAATGCATTTCGATGTGTGTGGAGGACCGCGGAGCAAAACTGTTTTGATTTGAGCTCAAAGTTAGCAAGAATGACTGACCCTGCCTTTAACAGTTAGACAATAGAAATAATCAGGTGAGCTGTTATTGGCTGGACTTTGGTTGTGTTGTTCCTTACTAATACAAAATGCTGAGTCATCCTGGACCTTCCTGCTTGCTTGCTTGTTTACAGGTTCATTATAAAGCAACTCCTAAAAGAGTTGTTGTGTCAGCATATATACTGTATGTGGTTAGTGCAACGGTTAGTGGGGTTTGAGGGATAAAGATAATGCATAAGTCTGCTTGAAGATGGCTGCTGAGATTGGGTGTGAGACAAAGACAACGATGAGATAAGGAGAGAGAGAGAGAGGGAGAGGTGCCGTGAGAGAGGTACACTGTAGGTAGAATAGGAATAAGCAGTAGGTAATGTCTTCAACCACCTTCAAGTCTGCGCTGCAGGAAATTGAAGCCACTTGCTGTCGATGAAGCAATTCCGTGGTCTCTCTCAACTAGTAAATTCCCATTCCAAACAGTCACAATTCACCTAGAACATTTTCAAACTAAATATTGAAAAGGGCGTGATACAGTATGAGCACATTTTGCATACGTGTGTGTGTATGTGTGCGCACCATTCCTGTGGTGTAGCAGCTATTAATGTTCATAAAGAAAACAATTAGCTGTTTAATCTGAGCAGTTTCAGACAGACAGTACGATAGCATATTGATATGGACATTTAAAAGCAGGGTAATTCTTACTCATTTCAAGCTCAAGTCAAAACAGTATCGCTCCGCGGCGCCGAAATACATAGTGATGCAAAGCGTAGTACTACGGCTTTATTGATACGAGCTGTGTCAGGGAGCCAGGGCTGTGTAGAAGTATCAAATAATTTTTTCAACACGCACATAGAAAGGTACGATAGCAAAATGCAAGGAAATTAGTTTACATTTAGCTTGCAATAGCGGACAACACGGAAGCATATTTGCAGAACTTGCTGTGAATATATACGAAATCATATTTGTATTGTGTATTTGTAATGGGTGAATATACAGTGTAAGGCTGTTGTGTGCCAGGCAATTATAGCGCCACACAACTTCCAGCAGGCAGCCTAATGAGCCAAATTAACTTTTGTCAGTCCATATGCACCGAACAGCAGTTCAGAGTCCTGTATGGACCTCCAGTAGAGGAATGCATGGTACAGGGACACTTCAACGCGCACGTGGGCAATGATGGAGATACCTGGAGAGGAGTGATTGAGATGAACGGCTTTCCTGATCTAAACCTGAGTGGCAGTTTGTTGTTTTTCTGTGCTAGTCATGGACTGTCTATAACAAACACCATGTTTGAACAAAAGGATGCTCAGAAGTGTACATGGTACCAGAGCACCCTAGACCGAAGGTCGATGATTGATTTTGTGATCGCATCATCTGATCTGAGGCTGCATGTTTTGTTTTGGACCCTCGAGTGAAGAGAGAGGCAGAGCTGTCATCTGATCACCATCTGCTGGTGAGTTGGGTCAAGGGGTGGGGGAAGACTCTGGTCAGACCTGGTAGGCTTAAACTGGTAGTGCATATGAACTGGAAAATATGGTTCGGCCAATTGTCAAGAGTGAAGATGCAGTTTCCATCCTGGTTGTGGGAAACGGACCACCTCTTTACTCTCGCAAGGATCCTTCCGGTCTACATGTATATTGTGGATTTGGAGAAGGCATACAGTATGACCGGGTTCCCCGGGAGAAACTGTGGGAGGTGCTGTGGGAGTATGTGGTCCCTTTTAAGGGCAATCCAATCCCTGTATGCCCAAAGCGAGACTTGTGTATGGATTCTCGGCAGTAAATCGGACTTGTTTCAGGTGAGAATTGGTCTCCGCCAGGGCTGCGCTTTATCACCAACCCTGTTTGTGATATTCATGGACCGGATATTTAGGCATTGTCGTGGTGGGGAGGGGTTGCGCTTTGGTGGCCTAGGGATCTCAGCGCTGTTTTTTGCAGATGATGTGGTCCTGATGGAATCACCGGTCTGTGACCTCCAGCAATCACTGAATCGGTTTGCAGTCGAGTGTGAAGCGGCTGGGATAGCACTGTAAAATCTGAGGCAGTGGTTCTCAGCAGGAAACCGATGGAGTGCCTACTCCGGATAGGGTATGAGTCCTTACCCCATGTGAAGGAGTTCAAGTACCTCGGGGTCTTGTTCGTGAGTGAGGGGACTTTGGAGTAGGAGATTGGCTGGAGAATCGGAGCAGTGGGAGCGGTATTGCAATAACTACTGCACCGTTGAAACCGATGAAAAGAGAGGCTGAAGGCAAAGCTCTCGATCTACTGGGTAATTTTTGTTCCTATCCTCACCAATGGTCATGAAGGGTGGGTCATGACCGAAAGAACAAGATCACGGGTACAAGCGGCTAAAATGGGTTTTCTCAGGAGTGTGGCGGGCGTCTTCCTTAGAGATAGCGTGAGAAGCTTGGCTATCCGTGAGGAAATCCTTTCGACGCAAAGGAGCAGCGGCTCCTTATTTAGCAGCTATTAATGTATATATTGGTCATAGTAATTCCCTACCTTATTAGCAAGTGGAAAAAAGAGATCGTGGTGTAACTACAGTAGTTTTTAACATGTTAATGTCAAATGTGGCATTGCCATTTACTGTAATACAGTATACACACAAGCTATTGACAAACTGTAGGGGCCTCTCCTCCTTTCACCTACTGCCATAACATTAAAGTTATGGAGGTAGGATACACTAGGAGAAACATGTGACATTTGTCTAATACCACTACCATAACTATATGTATTAGTTTATAATACATTAAAGATACAAGTTCCCTTCATTGTAAATTAGTCACTGGTGTAAGAATAAGAAGTGTTGTTAATTCTAACCTGGGTCAAATATAGGTTACATACAGCTCTTCCAATGTAGTCAATAATAATACCCTTGCTATTTGTCAAATCTTTAAAAGGATTTGCTATTAATAACTGTATTTCTTTAAATGTGAATTGGCTTCTTGGCATAAACTATTTCTTTCTATAGTTTTTATTACAGTATATAAAAACAAGCCTATGCCATACAAAGATTTTGCAAAATAAAATATCTGTTTTCTTTCCTTAGGCTTGGGAATGTTTTAATTCGTGTGGGTCTTGCCCACATCTGACCTACCATTTAAGATGCATAGCCAGCCTCTACACTCGCATATTTCTCCTCACTTTGCATCTATTAGGCTGCTCTGAGGCAAGGCAAAACAAATGTATTTTATACTTAGCACAAATGCATTTTTAAATGGTATAAATTAAACATAAAAAGGCAGAAATATTAGGCTCACACCCAGCAAGAGTAAATTCAACAAATGAATGAATCATTCTTGGTGGAAATAGTGTTAGCAAAAAAAAAAAGGGGGAAAAGGCTCATCGTTCCTCTAAGATGTGTTATCTCTGCATTAATGTGGCACTATGATGCTCTGATATGATTTGAAGCATTCAATTATCTGTTGTATTGGTGAATTCTATGAAATAAAAGTTTTTGTAGTTTTCACTACATCCCACCATTGTACATTTTTGTCAGTCCAAAGATAAGATAAGAGAGATCTGAAAGTCAATTACAAACTCACAGGATCAATCCCAGGGAGCCTGAACTAATAATACTTATCTCTCCAAACACTGCTCGTCATTAATTCATGCTTTGTTAGAATTCCTCTGTCTGGGTAATTGCTTTTAAAACAGCTCTCGTATATATATGACATTTGTTCAATATTGCACCAGAGGAGAAAGCATGAATATTTAAGTTATAAAAAAATAAAAAAATAATAATTCTGATTGTACACTGAGAACACATACTGGACAACTGTAATTCCATTTTATGTTCTTGTTTATTTGAAAAATGCATGCTAAGGTCAATCAACACAACACACAGCTGACTTGAGAACGTCAAAGCTGCATGTGCCAAGTCTCATACACAGAACAGTGGCCCGTACTTCCAGACACAGCGAGCGGAATGAGGACCGTGTCACCTTAGAGAGCGATATAGCGAGCAAGCTGTCATTTACTGCTCCTTCACTGCTCCCATGTTCATCGCTCACTACACCTTGGCTTGAGTCCCCGAGGTATTGATGCCGTTAACTGAAATGCTTGTTTAGTGGCTTCCACTGGCTGTCCCCAGTTTTCCTGATGGTGATGAGAGTCCTGAACCTTGGCTATCATCCCTCCCCAGGGACTCTAGTGGAGTAGGTCACCACAGAATAGAATCAAATGAAGCTGAGGGTAGATCATTTTTTGTTTTGTTTCATATAAATTACATTTACTGTGGTTAAAAGAGAGGGTATCAAATCACAAATAGGTTTGTGTTTTATAGACGTTTGGCATTTCCATGTAGCAGTGTAGTGTGTTCACTAGTAACCCATAGTTAACGTTGTTTTGATATCTAAATAAATAAATGTATGCCAATAACAACAACACAATGAATATAATCTAGTGTGTTTTCTTGTTTGCCTACTCCCACCCTGCGACTACAGTACAGTACGTGCTCTCTGGGCTGTATTAGCACTGCGTCCAAGGCTCCTGAGCAGAAAGCAAAGACCCATGCTTGCTGGTGGGACTACACAGGGAAGTGTAGGATCTTCCTCCCTCTCCCTGCCGATGCAGGTGTGCTGTGGCCCCGCGTAAACAGCCCGGCGGGCTGCGGCCGATGTGGAGCTCAAGATGCTCTTCCAAAAGCAAACAAGTAGGCTCGCCGCGAGGTGTGGTCCCACCGGGGCAGTCGCGTGGGTGTGTAACCGGCTATTGTGTAAGATAAACCTTGATCTATGGCTGTGCCAGCGATAAAATGCATCGCCAAAGCCGCATAGAGTCAGCCGGGCCAGACAAAGCCCCAGCTGTCTGCCGTTTCTCCTCGACTCCTAGTCTCCCAGTCATAAACAATAATACAACACAGTTGGCGCTTTCTCCGTTCCACCCGCACGCTCTGTGTTGCGCGGAGTGTTTTGTTGAGCTGCGAGCTATGTGACAGGAATAAGAACTACCACTGGTTGTCCTCTCAGGGGCTTGGTGAAACTCCGCAGCGCAGCCAAATAATGGTCTCCTCTGCTGTCTCTCCACTTGTTTAATGCCACAGCAGCACTGCTTCCGTCACTGGCTGCCGTCTCCAACGGGCACAGGGGAGTAAGACACACACTTCCCTCTAAAGTGTTACAAAGCTCTTCCTGCCATATTAGGGAAATTATATTGTAGAACGACATGTGGTTATACTGCATGTTAAAGGGATAGTTCAATATTTTACACCCTATTTGAACGAGAGCAAGTGCATTTATAGTGTGTACAATTCCAGTTCGCTAGTTTAACTAGAGAAAATGGTCACTGCACCTAGACTTGTGTATCTATCCACCACTTAATACACCATTCGATAATGATCCAAAACAATCCTGTTACATTGGCAAATGTCCAATCCTGTAAAATATTTAGTCCAAAAAATCACTCACTCACTCACTTTTGGGTGGACACAGGCTGAAAGAGCAAGCATATTTGCTCTTTCAAATAACTGCATTCAAAAGCCTGAATATCCGCATGGTGAAATGTAATTTTGGACTGTAGAACTGTACTGAAGACATTCTTCGTAAAAGACAGCAAAGCCCAGCTAGCAGGAGAGTGACGGCTGGCTCATTATCTGCCGCTAATCCAAGATCCTGTTTTCTTCTGTGGTGTCACTCAAGAGTTTTCAGTAGCTGGGCTGTGTGTGTGTGCGTGTGTGCGTGCGTGTGTGTGTGTGTGTGTGTGTGTGTGTGTGTCTCTACATGACGGAGTGTTAATTTGTTTGTCTAAACGTGTTGTGTTGGTGTGTCTGTGACCGTGTAAGTGTGCATATGTGTGTTGATTCAGCGGGTCTGCCATTTATTGTCCTATTAAAACTAGGACACTTCACCTCCCTGTACACTGAAGGCATTCAACCCCAGAGAACAGCGTGATAATAGGGGAGAGACATGATGTCGTCCAACCGGGACCCCCACTCAACCTAGTTACAGTCGAAAAGGATGAGCATAATGGCTTCCCGCTCAGTAATAGTTTCTGCATTTGACTCATCTGCAGTGATTTTACCATCAATAAATGGTTTTAAATCATATTATAGTGGTCAATATTAACTATATGACTTCTAGCCAGTGCATGGTGTATTAATATTACAGTGCTGCTCTGAGTAGCAATAGGCCTGAAGCACAACAAATTTTGCCTCACGAGATCAGGATGATCTCGCCTCAGTTTAATTTTGCTGTGAGATCAATCAACTGCCAAGTATTCTTTTGAAAATACCTGCCCTTTAACAGTTTCAATGTACAGCTCCCCAGATGGAGTTGTGAAAACAACAAACAAATGAGCTCATTCCTCTTTCTAATCAATCCTGGAGTGGATCTCACTGGTTATCATATGCAATATTATTTATATTGGAAGGACATGTGCTTGTTTTTATATTGTGTCCGAAACCATCCTGATGTTATCTTGAAGCTCTGGCTTTGCTTTACCTTGTTAATAATGCAGTTAATTGTGAATGTGTACAGCATCCAGGCTGAATGGAATGCCTTTTGAAGGGCTTGTTTGCATGGGCTCCAGCCAGGCCTCCAGAGTGCTGTCCTGGATAGATGTAAAGAGGCCTAATACGATTAGTGTAATTAGTTAGCGGTTTCACAGGGATACTGGCCGGCTGGTGGGCAATGCCCTGAGGATGCTTGTGCATAGCCTGCTCCTGTCCCTCAGAGTGACGGACTGAAGTACAGAGAGATAACATAACTAATATCAGAGATTCATCAGACAGTATCTTTATCTTCTATCTCCTATTTAAAAATGTTTCTCTTAATTGGTCTTAGATATTAAGCACTTTATTATTTCGGTTATTAGTACTTATCTTTGAGGACAGTATTTTACAGTATGTTGTTTGCTTACTTTTGCTGGTGTATGGTCTATTCATCTATTGACCAACGTCCTAATTGTAAATCACTTAAAATAACGAAAATACACGTTTTCTAAATGCTGTAAATGCATATATTAAGAAAAAATAGGAAATGTATTATATCAATAGCAAATTTATATTTGTTGTTTTAGATACATTATATGGACGGCTCTCCAAAATTAAACAATCAGATATGTAATGTAATATAATGATGCGTCTTTGTTTTTTTAAGCCCTCAGGTGTGAGAGGTAATGTGATGTTAACACACCTGAGTGTTGTTGGTTGGAATACGAGGGGAATTTCAGACGCAAACCAAAGATTTCCTTATTTGAACCTAGAGCCATTTCTTGCTTGTGTCAGTTTCAAACAAGAGGAGGCGATATATTTCTCTGAACCTGCTGTATTAATGCCCTTTCCTGTTGGCAAGTCACTGATTTATATCTAATATTTCCTTCTTTCAGAGTCCTTTTCAGAGTCTTTTTTCCTGTCCAAATCGCATTAGCATGCTCATTGAGTGAGTAACACTGGAATTATATGGGTGTGGCAAGCCAATGTGTTTTGCGTATCATATAAACTTGCAAGAAAGCGGGCACACCAGACAGAAACAACTTTCACATATACAGTATATGTCGCCCTCCAAATAGTTCCTTGTTAAAAATGTAAAGGGTTGTATTACATCAAGGCCACCTTGAGAACATGGAGATTGGCTTAGCATGAGGATAGAGAAAGGGCTTTGATACAGTGCTTCTATGTCCTGCACTAACCAAAAAATAAATACAAATGTTTTATTACCAACTAAAAACCTACTATATGCTAAAACCAAATAACTGACATCCTAAACAGCAATATTCTGTTTTTATAGAAAGAATGAAAGAATAGCAATTTTACAATAAAATGTTGTTGATCAAATGAACGGGAAGACAAACTAGGTATATTCAAACCATATACAATGCTCCATTGTGTACAATGGACAATAAAGGTTCTAGGGTTATTTATCTGCTCTGCATCATTCACATTCCTATTTTAGTATGCCATCGTTGATTCTAAAGCCAAGTAGCCTACTGCATGATGCATGATTTAGTATTTCATCAGATATGTGCATATTCAGTGTTAAAGGTCCTATGTGGGCGGTTATACTCTAACTGTTGAGATGAAGACAGTGGGGCGCTATGGGTATCCCTGATGTAGTACAGTACAGTACAAAATAATCAGTTTGAGCTGATCAATATCTTAAGTGGAGAGACCTGCCTTCCCTGATTTTGAGCACTTAAGCTAACTGTATTATTCAATTTAACCATGGCAGTCTCTGTTTGCCTCCACTTATAAACAGAGTTCCTTCAGTAGAGATGTTTTGCCATAAAAGGTGGCAATTTTCTCGGTGGGTATAAAATGGTAATTATTTTGTTTTTTATATATTTATTAATTATTACAAACAAGTTAATTAATGGTAGAAAGTGATTAATTTCTTTAAAAGCAACTTTTGCTCATTGAAAAAAACAGATAGCACTCTGCACTCCAGGAATATCAACATTTCTAAATTAGAAATATTTCAGTAAAGTGAAAGGATTCAAACATAATTGGTTTTATTACACAACGTAAATGTCTTTCTCTCATCAGATGTTTTATTTCTTTTTTATATTTTATATATAATTTCATAATTTAGTTGTGCCAATCAAAGTTCATTGTTCCTCAGGGAATACCACAGCTGGGTTGAATGCGTTTAAGGACTCCCATGGCTCAGTTGTTATGTGTGTGTGGTAAGTGCTCAGTCAGACTTTGCTCCATGCACGCTGTGATTCATTTATATGAATGTCAGCAGGGATTGGAATATGTTAAATGTTCTGCATAATAATAATAATAATAATAATAATAATAATAATAATAATAATAATCTTTATTTGTACACATTTGTATATATTTTCATACAGAATTGCAGCTCAAAGTGCTTACGCATATAATTAGTGGAGCTAATAATTATTTGCTGTATTTGATATCTGACAAATCACAACAGATGATGTATCTTGTGATGTATCTTAATTAAGCACTTAAAATGATGGATTTACAACGGTTTTTTATTATGATTTAAACTTGATTCATTTTAACAAAACTCCTTTTGACATATTTAACTGTTTGTGTAAGACATGTGTAGCTTATTTTGCACACATGTTTTATACAGTTGCATTACAACACGTGATAAAAACTGAATTTAAACCCTAGGCTTACATTTTCAATTGGACATCATGGGCCTTGCGCCTGCTAGGCCTGGCGCAATTGCACTGTGAGGTGCCCCCTAGCTGGAAGCCACACACTGTTTTGTATCAAAAGCTAAATGTGAGACCATCCTGATCTTGCGACCTTCACTTTGACTTTGCTGCGAGAATCACACTGGAGAGCTTGTGTGTGGCGTGTGGCCAATCAGCATTGTACTGATGGCTATGGGTTTGGTTTAGGTGGCCAGAGAGAGAAAGTGCTTGAAAACCACAATGGTGGTTCCTAAAGCGGTTAACGTAGCATGCTGCAATTGCATCATTTTGGCAAGAGTTTGATTCAACAACTGGCTCTGCTGATTCACGGGTACGTCCAATCACATATATTTTTGTAAAGTTTCAATGGACGGCTCTCCAGATGGATGTGTGCAACAAACCATCTGGCGGGTCAGGTTATACAACATAAGATAATAGTGTTAAATAAACAATTTAGCTAACTTTTAACTACAGCCTTTGTGAGATTAACATTTAACCGCAGACTGTAACAGCATTAGTAGTTTATGAGTGAACAGTAACTTCCCAATCCTCCTCTCCCCTGCGATACCTCCATGCTCAGTTCTGTCAAGGCACTCTTGTCTGATATAAGCAATTAGCAATGTATTAGAATATAATAGTGGCGCAGTTAACCATAACAATTGTGCATTTTCTGACAAAAGCATGTAATTTGGTACACTTGTAGAGAAAGGCATTCCAAAAGAATTAGGGTAGTGAGCTATCGCAGACTTTCAATAAGCAGTATGGTGTAACAATTTATCTTTGGCGGAATGGCTTTGTTTGGGGGGGCTCCTCATTACCATATACGCATATCTACCAATCTTGAGGGGGGGGGGGGGGGGGGGGGGG
>JAODUK010035042.1:0-21881 GCA_027564635.1 Typhlichthys eigenmanni | reverse complement strand
TCTATTCAGAACACTTTAAGTGGTCTGGTTCGTCTACAGTATATAGTGTCTGGAGATAATTAAATGATTAAATTGTCTTCGGCTTGATCTTCAGCTAGAAGATTCAATTTTCTTCCATTTCAGTTTCTTCAGTTCAGTGTCAGAGTCAATTTTCAGAAGATATCAAAGTCTTCCACACATACTGCAGTCTAACAATAACGCAAGCTAACGTAGTGTAGCAGAAGAGAACAACATTCTACTGCTACTGCAGGAGCGCAGCTTTAGGCTTTGAGGGGGGACAGCTTTCGTCTACTGCGTACCTGAGGATGTGGACATCGTTCTGGGCTTCAAAAACGTGGGCGGGGCTCCAGGTTTTTCCAGGATAGCACCTGAGAAAGATCAGTGGAGATCAGCAGAGTGACATCATTACTACATCTAGCTGTTATCCCACAGTGACATATTACACATGACAAATAAAATAACATTAGATAATTTTCACTAAAAAACAACAACTACAGAATAAGTCAACTGTCAATAATGAAAGAATATGTATTCCATTTCTAGGTTACATTGAATGTACATGAATATAATAGATAACTGCAATTCTGCAATTCTCCTTTCAGGTATATTCACAGGTAGTGCACAAAAGAATCAAAGATGCTTGATGTTGTGTGCGTGTTAGGGACACCCAGGAGTCTGATAATATAATCATAACATGATTGTAGACCTACAGACTTACTGTAAGTCTTACTGTAAGAGCGAAGACAAGGTCAAGAGGCTACTCAAGACAGCAACTTCAGTTCAGCAGACAGTCATGAAACGCTCACATCACTTGATCCTCACACACACACACACACACACACACACACACACCTCTTACCCTCAGAGTTGGCCTTTCGCAGTTCATCCTCTTTGTTCTGTGAACACAGCAGGAATACAGTAAATTGTATTTTATATGAAATACCATCACAATACTTTGCCTGGTGAAGTATTTGGGCCAAAAGCAGCCCAGTTCCCAGTGCTTTGCATCAGATAACACTGCAAATATACAGCTGTAGATTCTAATATTCAAACAATATATAAAATTAAATTAAATTATCCCTTGAGCCTGAGAACACTTTTGGCCATATTTTAACAATCTATGCCCGCGGTCTAAAGCGCAAGGTGCTAATTGCATTTAGGGTGTGTCCAAAATCACTTTTGCGAGTTTAACGGCGTCTAAAACGGTCTTGGCGCCAGGCGCATGATTCAAAAGTGCTGTACCCTCTTTGGTATTCATGGATGTGTTTTGGGCGTAACAAACGATAAACCAATGTGAGTGTCATCCCTAAAATATGTTGATGTAGGCTACACACTAATAATATTCCACACTGTACTCTTGAATTTTTAAACCATTGCATGTCTGTGCGCTCCTGTGCGTCCCTGTGTGTGTAACAAACAGAGTGTACGATCGTTGCCATAGTAGCCATACTATATTGATATTGAGCCGCGCACTGACTTTAGACCAGGTTTTTGCTGGTCAATCACTTTCCGCTGCCTAAAGATAGCGATGCGCCAGCAATGTGCTAGACCACACCTCATGTTTAGACCAACACACCCACGGGCGCTCAAATGGGCGCAAGTGCATTTGTTATTTAGACAACGTGGGCGCTGGATGGGAAAACAATAACTGCGTCGGTCTGAAACTATCAAAGACACTTGCGTTCCCGCTTTGCGCCAGGCCCCTTTAACTCACTACTCACCTCTGAGTTATCACTATTGATGTAAAAAAAAAAAAAAAGAGAAAAAACGGTTTGGCTTGTGTTTTGGAAGTTGGCCCGCTTCATCATAGCATGTCCGTATTTCTTTTACATTTATAGTTCTACTTGATGTTTCCAGACACTTTTATGTGTGTCTGACATAACAAAGGCATCAGATAAATCACAATCTCAATTGATGGTGTGAAAAGTCTAAAAAAACACTTAAGACATGACCTAGAATAAGTCTTAGAAACAAGAGGAGAAAAATAAGGCCCTTGTAGTTCTCAATCAGATTCCAAACAGGTTGCCTTATGCAATATGGGGAAATGAACCCACCCATGCACACACACACACACAAACACATCATTCCTACCTGGCTTGGTGTCTTAGCATCAGCAGGTGGTGTTTTGGCAACACCAATCTTCTGCAACATAATCTGAAGCCTCTGTTCCAAACTAGACGTGCTCTCTGACACATGCTTCTACACAAATAAACACACATATTGCAGTCATTCACACATCATCTACATTAAAGCTTTATTGTGTATAATTTAGACAAATGAACATAGTACATTTATACATATACAATACATTTCTCCTACATCTCCGAATGTCGTCGGAGTACGGCTAATACTTTATTTAGACCTTGTGTTGCCAATATGAGCAAATGTTACTAACTGACTGACTGACTGATCGACCCTGTTAAAAAGCACATGAGCTGCATTCTAGAGACAGTAGGTGGTGGTAATGCACCAATAACTTTGGTCCCAACTGTAAAGTTTCACAGAGGAACCTTGCATGCTAAACTATGTATTGGTGTAAGGCAGAGGTCTTCTACAGGACCTAGGACCTAGGGGTTATTGTCGGCCCGTAAACTAAATATTTTATAGCATATGTGTGCTGTTTTTCTATCCACTAAGGGGTCCTTTCCCCCGAAAAACGTTGAAGACCTCTGGTGTAAGGTGTTGGGTCATTCCCACGGCTGGCTGAACTACGCTTGCCTAGTGTATACTTACATCCGACAATGACTACAGAGCACACTAGGGCTAAAATACAGGATGACAAGACAGACCATTGGACAGCCAACCAGTGGCAGGTGAAATCAATAACAATCAACAAGGGCAAGACCTGGAACACAGGGGAAACACGGACTGGAACACAGGGGAAACTCGGACTGGAACACAGGGGGAAACACGGACTGGAACACAGGGGAAACAGGGACTGGAACACAGGGGAAACACAGACTGGAACACAGGAGAAACACGGACTGGAACACAGGGGAAACACGGACTGGAACACAGGGGAAACAGGGACTGGAACACAGGAGAAACACGGACTGGAATACAGTGGAAACAGGGACCGGAACACAGGGGAAACACGGACTGGAACACAGGGGAAACACGGACTGGAACACAGGAGAAACACGGACTGGAACACAGGGGAAACACGGACTGGAGCATAGGGGAAACACGGACTGGAACACAGGGGAAACAGTGACTGGAACACAGGGGAAACGCGGACTGGAACACAGGGGAAACAGGGACTGGAACACAGGGGAAACTCGGACTGGAACACATGGGAAACACGGACTGGAACACAGGGGAAACATGGACTGGAAAACAGGGAAACAGGGACTGGAAAACAGGGGAAACACGGACTGGAACACGGGGAGAAAACATGGAGATGGACAGCAGAACATGACAGCTACTCGGGACTGAGTGAGGACATGGGCGGGGTCTGAAATTATTGTTTGATCAAACATTGCCTGAAGTGTGGGATTTTGCCTGACTCCAATAAGTCAAAAGCGGCATCTATTATTATTATTATTATTATTATTATTATGATTATGATGATTATTCCCACAGAGGAGCTTCTCACCTTGTGTGGGTGTTCCCTGTCGTCATGCTCCAGCCCCGGCAACAGGATGAGGCTCTGGCTCTTCCCCTCCCTCAGCGACCTCCTGCTGATCTTGAGCATCCTGTCCCCGTCCGGCATCTCCCCTGCCTTCTCCCACCTGCCGTCGGCATGACGACGCCCGCCGCTCTCCTCCTGCTGCTGGGCGGTTTGTGTCGGCAGTGTCACGCCGACAGAGGCGGCAGGAGGGGGCGTGGCCGCTGTGAAGGGGGCGCGGCCCGTCCGAGCGGGTGGAGGAGGAGGCGGCCCCTCCTCTCCCGGGGGCGTGGCCGTGGTACGGAAGGGAAGGGAGGGGGGCGTGGCCTCACTGGTGGACGGCGAGGTCGCGGCGGGATGTGGCGACGGTTCCCTGTCCCTCCCGCTGCTGCTGCTGCTGCCTTCCGGGAGACGGGAGCCGGGGGCGATGGTTCCTTCTGTGGCGGCGGCATCGTTAGAGACGTTAGCATCCCCCACTGACCTGGCCTCCCTCTCCCTCTCCCTCTCCCTCTCCTTGGCCTCGCGGAGCGGCCGGATCAGGTCCACGATGGAGGTCCTTTTGACCTTCACCCCCTCGCCCTCGCCGCCTCCCTGCTTGGGGGGCCGGCCGGCGCGAGCCCTCCTGAAGGCGAAGAAGTCGCCAAACTTCTTCTTGATGTTTTTAGAGGGGGGCCCGGTGGTGGAGGAGGAGGAGGTGGGAGGGGGAGACACAGGGGCGGGGGGGGATGCTGGGATATCGGGCGCGGCGCTATGGGTGGAGGACGCACTGTGAGCGGGGAGAGAGGAGGTGGGGGAGGTGACGGTGGAGGTGACGGTGGAGGTGATGTTGTCAGATGAAGAGGAGGGGAGGGTGGGTGGGGCGGAGCCTGGCTCTGGGGGAGTGGCCTGGGCAGCGTTAGGCTCCTCCCACTGGCCTTTTCTGCAGCAGGGAAACAGCAGAGGGAACAACAAGACAAGAAGAGGAGCTCAGTACTAAGACTAACACTACAGGACACACATGCACGGAACGACGAACACGCTCTACACACCAGCGCATGCAAACACACCTCAAGATATAATGTACCGTTCTGCTTTAAGTTAAGCAATTTACGCTGCTGTCCCAATTCTGGAACCATCACAAGTGTATCTTTTTAGTTTAGTTTTCCGGTGCAACTACTGGCTTCCCATCGAACCGCTTAGCACAATCTAGTTATATCTTCTCTTAGCGTGATACAAATAACAGTATTCTATGTCCTTAAGGCGTGTTTTGGTGATTATGTTCAATATAACGATTGTGGAAATCATTTGGTGAAGTAATGGTTTGTTTTGTGGGCTGGGTTTGGCTGTTATTCACAGCTAACAGAGAGTCATCTTTGTTCCTTTATTAAAGAGAGGATTTTGTAATACCTCACCTCAACTAGATCTGAAGTGACTGTTGGAGAGGTGCCAATGTTCCGCCATTTGGCAATTCCCTGTTTTGGAATTATCTTGGCAGCACCCTTGGGGCTTGTTAATTCACACACAGATGCAGGTCTCCAATATACACCCTTCGTATGATACACAACGTATATGAACTGACACGAAAGCAGCAGTTACTTAGCAACCGTTTTGGTGACACCAAGGGAAGCCAATGTTTTGGCTTTGGTATCGAACGGTAAGCTTGGTGAAAACAAAAACAAGATGAAATAGCAAAATACGACACCTATAAATTGCCCCTAAGCAGCTATGTGAAATGATGGGTCACATGTTTCTTTGCCAACAGTACTCTAGATAATAGTAGTAATTTGTTCCCCCTAGCCAACAGAAGCTGTGAAATCAGCAGCTGTGATGTTAGAGTAGAATGAAACCTGGACATTGGCCTTCCTTTTTCCAATTTCTGATGCACTAACAGCCAAATTTCCTGCATAGGCATCAATAAAGTTTATTTTATTTTACTTTGTATCTTCATTTTATCTTATAGCTAGTTTTCTGATAGTGATATACAGTAAAGCACTAACGGTTAGTATTATTAGTATTTTCTGAGTGTAGTGTACTATTATTAATATCAAAATCTGAGCCAGATATATCTCCATGGGCCTCTCTGCTCAAAGAGCAATATGGGGTCCAGATAGGAAGTGTGTTTGCTTTGCTGCTCCAAAGGGAAGAGTGTTTCTGCCTGCATTTTATTCATAAACATAAATACATAAACATATAGTGTAGTGTAACTGTCTTAAAACACTTTATAACCGCTGAACATGTCTAGCATAATACCGTACTGATTTTGTTTTCTGTGATTAAAGGTGGAGTCAGCCATTCAAAGCTTGTTGATATTTGCACTATAACAAACAAAAAAAACACCTCTACATAGGGTTCTCCCTAAGAAGCTCCGCCACACACATTTGAAACGCATTGCAAAGACTAGGATAGTGTTGTGCGTTCTGCACAACTTTGTTTGTGTTCTCATTTATGGAGCAGTCGGCTGTGTAGCAACACCAGATTATATTCCCAGCGCGCACACAGAACGGACACGTGAGGCGATATTTGCAGAATTTGCTTACAATTACTGTCTTTAATTTGGCCGCAGAGCATTGTGGGAAGTTTGTTATGCTAATAATCTGGTATAATTTACCGTTGATGAGCAGGTGCACTTACTGACCTTATTCAGACAGTATGTTGTTTCTACTGGAGTTATATATATATATATATATATATATATATATAATTTGTATTCATTATTAAACGTTTATTTTACCAGGAAAACAATGTACTCATTGAGATTAAAAATCTCTTTCACATACTTAAATAAAAATTAAACATCAGTACCATCCAATATCACTGAATAACCAGAAAATACTATTACAATTAAAAAGAAAAACGCTAAAGTACACAACTTTAAAAACATTTACAAGCGGTTAGGTTTTCCTGTAATAGTAAAATGTTCCTGTTCATCATTGCATCAAATACATTCAGATGTACAAGGTTCTGCATTTGGAGGTAAATTCTACGTACACAGGGATTGACAATTTTGATTGTCCACATTTAGCATACAATAAATGCTTTCTAATGTTTTCTTACGGTTATCTTTATTTAGCATATTTTTTAAACTTTGTTATTACTGATTACTGATATCCGGTTGTTAAGCCTGACGTCATTAGGCATGTCGGGTCCACCTGTTCCATCTGCCAGTAAAGCTTTTACTATCACGTCTGTCTTCAGCGATTCAGCAGAGGACAGGAACACAGCCCCGACTCCGTAAATTAGAACGCAAACAATGACAAAATTTGTTGTGTGTGGGATATGTGGGGCACAGCTTCTGGAGAAAGCACCCAATGGCATTGAAGGGAGAGGTGTTGTTGTTCTCGAATGTCACCTGACATTCTCAGTTCGTACATGCGGCCCAAAGTCAAGAGGGGGAGCTGAGTGATCCTGCAGAGATTAGCAGCAGCTGTTCTTCATCCAGTTTACGCCAGAGAGAAGGAGTCATTGAGTCGTATGGTTGGTGTGCGTTTTTGTGTGTGCGTGCGCGTGTGCGTGCGCGTGTGCGTGCTTATGGTTATGTGCGTGCGAATGTATGTGTGTATATGTCTTCATGTGAGTGTGCGCGTGTGTGAGTGTGCGCGTGTGTGTGCGTGCGCTGTTGTGTCTGTTAACTCACAGCGTGTAATCTGGGAGGATCTTCTTGGTGAAGAACTCTTCTACCCCCTCGTCCACTCTGCCCATTCCCTCGTTGGCTTCAGGTTCTATCTCGTACTCCGGCTCCTGGAACAGGTAGGCAACACACACACACACACACACGTACATCAACGGTGTGTGTGTGTCTGGGCTCTGGTGTGTGTTGCAGGAAAGGTTAGCATAATATCTGTTGGCGTTAACGCACAACGTGTGTTTTGTTTTGCTGGCTTATGCACATGGAAACACCCAAGTCCAAGTGTCCGCACGCACGCACGCACACACACACACACGCGCGCACACACACTCTTAAATTAAGAATAAATACTCTGCACAGTTGCACAGAACGTCTTATTTCCACAAAGACGTATAGACTGATTAAAAAGCAAAAGGTAACTCATCAATGATCGTGTGTGTGTGCACGGCACTACTTTATGTGTTTGTGTGTGCGCGTGCATGTGTATTTGCAGTCACACCTTAGTTTCTAGTCCCTTGAGAAGACATTATAGACCCTGCCCCAATCCCCTACTCAACACACACACACACACACACACACACGCACACACACACTTCAAGCATGCTACCCAAACCGACCAATCCACTGCGGAGCCTTGCTGCTGTGGCAACCGTATGCAAATGAGGCTGCTGTGGCCACGCGCCACAGCAGGCAAGGCTACATATCATCATTCAGGGCATCTCAGCCAATCAGAATGGTGAGATTCACATCACTCCACTCCATTACCACGATGGAGGGAAGAGGTGGATGCTTTCACACACACACACACACACTAAGACATAAGTGCACCTGTACTATGTGTGTGAAAGATAAAAACACAAACCCACATGTGTGTTGACTGTTCCTACAGTATACAACAGTAGAATATAACAGGCTATACGTTGATGGCCGTTGATTTGTGGAATATTGTGAACATAATCTTGTTTGGCGTATATATTTGGTATATTCTGTAACAGGCTATACGTTCATGCATATGTTGATGGCTGTTGATTTGTGGAATATTGTGGACATAATCTTGTTTGTCGTATATCTTTGGCATATTCTGAAACATATAGTAACCTAGCTTGTTTCATGTGCAGCAGCAAAGAAGGCTCTATTAACACCGTGTCTACGTAACTGCGGCCTCAATGCAGATGCAAATGCACGCTGTTTAAAAGGGACACGGCAGAATTGCTGGTGTAGACTATAAGCAATAAGAAGCTGCGGTTCGGTACAGACGTCATGTGTAAGCACTATTCAAACTGGGGCATGCTCACTGCAGTATATCACGTTATGTGTGAGATGGTTGTTGCTGTGTGCTGACTTTTAACACTTCAAGGGCATGTCCAAACATTCTTTGGGGCATTTGCATTTCTCCTCCGCTGCCTCTTTAATTGACACATTTGACACAAGTGTGAAGGTGTACTGCTTGCATTATAGCGGGTGTGACGTTCAATGCAGCGATGGCATTGAACGTCATATTGACCGACAATTAAAGGGTGGAGTCGGCGACTGTAAGCTAATATGCAGCCCTGGCTCTGCAAAGGGAACACAAACAAAGTGTGTGCGGTGCAGACCGCACCACACAACACTATCCCAGCCACGTGCAATGTGTGTCAAATGTGTCTGTGTGGGGAGGGAAGGGGGGCGGAGCTTCTGAGGGAGCACCCTATGACATTGAAGGGGGCGGGGCTTCTGAGGGAGCTCCCTATGTCATTGAAGGGAGAGGTGTTTGCATTTTGATCCGAGTTCAAATATCAACAGTCAACAATGACTGACTCCACAATGGTTAACAATGGTATTTTTGCCATCTAGTGGCACGTCTCTTATTACACAGGACAGACGTGTAACAAATGATGTCACGTCTATTGTATGCATTCATCCTGTTTGCCAATCACTGGAATTTGCAGAGCCTGACAGCCCCCCTATTACGCCTTGCCCTGCAAAACACAGTGACACAGATCCAAGAGGGTCCGTCACTGATTAAAGGTATAGTAAGTCATTCTTAAGAACGCTTGCTATATTCAAACTTAAATCAAACAAAAACACCTCTCAGAAGCTCCTCTCAACACATTGGAAATGCATTGCAAAGGAAGGCTAAGATATCGTTGTGTTCCAATAAACGCCAAAGTACCAGATTTGTTTTTTCGATTTGTTTTTCAGCACGCAAAGAGAGCGGTACGATAGCGAAACCGCGAGGAGGTATTTGGTGAATTTTGACAAAATGTTTATTAGCTAACAATCACTTTCTACTCTTCCATTTGTGTACAGAATTGCCGCTGTGGTTGAAACATGTTATGGAGACGTTTTGGTGGAAATGTTAAGAGTGCATAGTCCTCCTAAGTGCTGAGAGGCACTCATCCCTACTCCTCCTCCAAACAGCACAGATATGATCATACCTCTAGGATCAGCCCATTAGCATAGTCATGGAAAAGATTAAGAGACCACTGCAGCAGTTTGACAGATTTATGAGGTATTTTTAGATAATATCATGTTTCTGTTTAGGTTATAATTTTTACATTTACAGTATATTTATACTATTACATTTGAAAGAGTTGGTCTCTTAATTTATTCCGTGGCTGTATACCACTGTAAGCATGGCAGCATTTTCTGGAAATTGTGTTTTTTAGATTTGCAGTGGCTGATATTCCAACACAACGCTAATGTGGTGCTCTATTTACTCATTTATTTAACCGTAGCCTGCTTATTTACAAGACCTGCAAACTGTGAGACTCGTGTCATTTTCCCAACAAATTATACAGTGTTTAAATTCCGACTTTGTTGGACTTCGTCAAACATTCAGTTAGCCAGCGCAGTGTCCTCTACAAAAGTAAAGGCTGGCTCTGCGAGACTATACCTTCCCTAACACCAGGCCTACCGTGAACTGGGGCAGAAATATTGGCTTTTGGAAACGCCAAATGTATTAGAATTAGGGGTGGGAGACACATTATTATTTGTGATTCACTTGAAATTATTAACGCATAACATTTTTTATAAATCAATGCAATTAACATAGAACTTTCATATTGTCTTTAATGAGTCCCTGTCGTGGCGGATGAGCAATCTGACTGATCAAAGTCATATTAGCGTGATGGAGAAGGACAACAATGTTGAACAACATTCAAGAAGAAAAGTTTACATGTAAAACATTTATTGATGGTATATATGTACAATTTGCAAAGCCAAATTAAAACAGCACTGAAGCACTTCGTCTTTACTAAACCATATAAAAACAGAAGCACCCAGGTATTTTTGATGCAAGTAGTGAGGCCAAGCCACGTTACTGAAAAAATAAATGTGATTAATTGAGATTAGTTTGAGCAATAAATTAATACATTGAAATATAATCAATTCCCAGCCGTAATTAGAATACCAACATAATTGACAGATCCCTAACCCCGCCCCTTTTCACTCTGTCCTCCAATATCAGTGTTATCGATCGAGCGAGATCTACATATATATATAGATCTATATCGATTGAGCGAGATCTATATATATATATATATATATATAGATCTATATATATATTCTAGGGATGGCACCAGTACCATACTGAGATCCGAAATCGATCCAATACTGATTTAAATAGCTGGATCGGTATCGGTGACAGTTGGACAGTTGTAACCGATCTATTGGGCAGTTCAATTAATTTACACGAGTAGATCTACTGTCAAGCATCAGCCATGGCTAACCTACCCAGGCCACTCTTTCAGCAGCAGGTTTCTAAAATGCATCTAGTCAGCCCCCCCCCCCCGCCCCCCAATGTTGGAAACAGAAGTAAACATACTCTTCTCACTGGAAACACCGTAACTTGTAGTTTGTGTAATGGAGAATATGCAAATGTTTATTTGTTTTTGTTCATGCAGATTCATGTTACAACTTTCAATAAAATAAAACAAGCTTACCCACCGCACCCCAGTAGCATGTATTTGTTTTAGTACAAATACCCACAGGCTCTGTATTTTAATTCAGATGCCAACAGTGCACATCCATCACAGAAATAAATCCCCCTATTGGCAGAGACTCTAAAACTCACCACAGCCTATCAAGCGCTAGATTACTACAGACCACGCAGTGAGGACATTAATCATTTGATAATAACATTACTGACGAGGTCACACTGACAGAGGTGATTAATCAAAACTCGGTCAAAAACACAAAATAGGTAGAGAGGACAGTAACACTGCCAGAGTTAGAGGCTCCATTTTATATGCATTTGACAATGGCACTGCACTGAACATTAGTAGCAGCATTATATATCAGGTCAGTACTAGACTGGTACAGCTACCAACAGCTTAGCCGATACTGGGACGTGATAAGGCAGACAACTACTCATAACACACACACACACACACACACACGCGACGAGGAATCCTTTCTTTTCCTGACTTAACTGACATCAAGGAGAGAGAGAGAGAGAGAGAGACCTCCGTTGATGTGAAAACATGAATAATTGAGTTTCAGGAACAATCCCAGGAGTCACAGAGAGAGAGAGAGAGAGAGAGAGAAATTATCATTACTGGGGAATGCCAGAGGAACCACTACTTTCAAGGTGCACTTGCACACACATCCATATGAATTTACCTAGTTATATCACAGCACTCCCTATTTGAAGTAACACATGCACGCGCACGCGCACACACACACACACACACACCATGCAGAAGGAGAAGATGGCTTCCATTGTGTCTCCAGTATCAAGATAATAGAGAGAACGAGAAGAAGAGAGAGAGAGAGAGAGAGAGAGACACACACACACACACACCCAGGGCTGGTAAATAGAAATGTATCGTTTCCTGCAATAACCCACCAACCCCCGCTATACAAGCCGATCCTTTCCATCCTCCAGTCCACCTCCACCCTCCTCTCTCTCTCCATCGACGGCGGTCACGATCCCTCCCATCTCGTCGTACCCCCCCGTTCGCTCGCTTCCTGAGGGTGCGTGTGTTTGTACTCGTCCTTCCGCCTGAGGGCTCTCTCTCTCTCTCTCTCTCTCTCTCTCTCTCTCTCTCTCTCTCCCCCCACTCTCTTCCTCTCTCAATAAATCATTCACTATCTCCAACTTTATGCGAGGCTGAAAAAAAGAGACACCCGCTTTCTTTCCCTCTGCAGAAGGGGCACAGGAGAAAGCTATAAAACAGAGACAGGATCTCTAAAACCGCTTTGCCTTTCTTCAATCTCTCCATCCATCTCTCCATCCATCCACCCCACCTTCTCCACACACACAATGTCAAGCATGTCTCATTGCAATACATAAAAAACAAATAAATAAAAATATAAAACCAATAACAACAACAACAACAACAACAACAACAAAAACATCTGTGCACATGAGAAACCGCCAATGGACAAGCAATAATAGGCTGAACTATTAACTGATGGGATTAGCTGGTGAACTGTAAACCCCTGACATCAGTGCTTTGGCAAACTGTCACAGCGCCATTATAGTTTCCATCACAGGACACTGAAAAAAGGATAATGAACTTGTTATTAAAGTACTGTTTTGTTTGCATGACAACATTTTGGGGATTGTGCAAGCCGTCGTTGTTGATGCATGGATGTTCAAGCTAATGTGTGGAGCTTATTGTCACATGGAGTATGGTGCATTTTGGTCTTGTCATTGTATGGAAACTATAGCAACCTTTGAAGACTGTTTTTGAATTTTATTTTGTTACATTGTTTAGCATTGTATTTCTTGCATGGTATTGTATCGTATTGGACCATATCATGGTATTGTATCGTATCGCATCACATTCTTTGAATAAAGGTTTACCTATGGTGGTAAAGATGGTTCAGTCAGGACCACTATTGTCAAAATAAGTCTTATATTTATATTTGACAGTATGGCTCTGTTCTGGGAGCTCCCTGCCCTTCCATGCACTTCCATGGAAAGTCCAAGGCAGGAAGAGCAGCAAAATACCCCCCCAGACATGAACAGAGGAGGTGGGGTGGAGGTGAGAATAAACACCAACAAATGCTATAGGCTAATGCTGTTTACATAAGGTTTCCTGAACGAGTTTGGCCAATAGTACGCTTAGCAATCATCAGCTGAGCAGCCGATTGAGTTTACGCATGGCTGGGCGTGACTTCAGGGCCTGCCTGAACTATCACTATGCGTTATTTATACCCAAAAAGAATTAGGTAATTTGGGGACTTGTGGTACGGGGGAGGGTGCAGTATCACACAAATGTACAATGCACAATATAATCTACTGTAAATCTTTACTGCAACGTAATTGTACATTGTAAATGTAATTACAATGTAAGTCCTTACATTGTAGAGAAGCAGCACATTAATGTGATTTGCCTGTGCAGTGTACATTGGTTCAATACCCTTGTGTGTGTGTGCACGTGTGCTTCAGTTGGCACCATCTCCTGCAAGTCATTAGCCATGAGTAAAGTCTGGGTCTCACAGTGCTAAGTCATGACGGGGATCTCTACAGAGCCCGAGGACGCTACATTAATCACACAGGCTATTCTGAGCACAGCCACAGCCTGTCGGAGGCTGGCATGCACGTTGACACGCACACGTGCACTCTCACGTGCCAACAGCACTGCAGCACACACACACACACACACACACACACACACAGCAACATGGGTGGGCATGCATTACTGTCAACTGCAGATGAAGACATGGAGGCAATGTGGGGACAGCCGCCTTTGAAGTTTATGTATAGACACACACGTGCGCACACGCACACACACACGCACACGCACACACACACACACACACAAACGTAAAGTTTAGTATATTCTGTATGTATAGCTGTACACACACAAAATGACATGTACATTCTACATGCACAGATGCATGCACACACATGACACACAGCCTCATGCAACCACCATAAAAGACAAATGCTAACACACACACAAACACACACACACATACACCGTAGGCTTTGGGTCTCTGCTCTGTCTGAACAGATCACCTTCAGATAAGCATGTTTATCAGAGGGTTTAAGTGTTTTCACTGTTTCCTGCCCGTGCACCAAGCCATGCATTACACCGTACTACAAGCCTATACAGTACCTTAGTAGCCTGTGATCCATGACAAATGTAAAATTAATCATCTATTCTGTTGGACTGGGTTTCACACTGGGACTTTACCTTAGGAGCGTGGTAGAAAGGACAAGCTTCACTCATTTCCATTTCAAACGCCCAGTGATGCCCTGCAGCTGTGTCTTCACTGACTGAACACGTTCACCACTCAGTAACCTGGAGCTGTGTCAGAAGAGGCCTTTGATTAACCCCTCCAACACCCAGGAGCTCCCCAGCCAGGGCCAAAACACCGCAGCGGGGGCCAGCTGTTTGTGTGTGCGTGTGTGTGTGTGTGTGTGTGTGTGCTTGAGTGCGTGAGTGTGTGTGTGTGTGTGTGCGAGTGTGTGGTGAGATGAGTTTAAAAGCACAGGAAGGGTGGTATATTTCACTCTGATATTGAAAGGCACTAATAAGTGGAAAGTAAACTTCATATTTAATAGGTCTGTGTTGATTTTTGCTTTTAATTTATGTAGCTGTGTTTTCATGGAGCCTTTTGTCCAACAAAGGATTAATGATGACCGGATCAAAATAAATTCTGCTCTGCTTGTCTAATGGTAAATTAGTGGCTTGATTACTGCATGCCAGATACATTATACATACACATTTCGTTCATGAAAACTGCAGCAATATTATGAAATGGTTCATTTCAATTTTGAAATATTTTTTTATTGACAATATTATATTTTTTGTACATTGCTATAATCATTACCTGGTCTTGTTTTATGCACAATATATGTATCAATACTGGTTACATTTGTGTGTATACTGTATACACCGCTGCCATTAAGAATGACCATTGACATGAAATGTCCAAAGCGGTGGTTGACAACATCATGGCCTGTCAGCCATGTTCTAAAAAGTCAAAGGGTGCCATGTGTTAGTGTGGGAGTATTGCCCTATCAGCACCAGCTATCGGCCAAATTGTTATTTTAAACATATGTATCAATATCGATCGGTGCATTCCTACAGTATAGTGGCGAGCACTGGGCAAACAGACTGTTAAAGGCTATCAACACCGTGTCCCAAATGCATTTTACACATATTGTATATTGATGGGTGAATTTTGCTCACTGGTGCTAAATTTAAACACTGCTACTACATAAACATACAGACACACACACAGTGCATGTTACATCATTCTCTACTGCTGTGGTGATGTTAGTATCTTAAGTAACATTTCAGCATAACTGTGGTTAGAGCCTTCTTAGGACAATTATACCCTTGCTGCGAAGTGCAGTCAATTGAAGGTCCAAGTTTAATTAGGCAAATCAAATAGTTGAATTGAAGCTTAGATGTGTCTGTGACTCGTTACAGATAATTAGATGTGATGGATCCAAAAACCACATGAGTAACCTCAGTGTCTCATACTAATAGTACTCTTTCATCTGTCATATAGTTAAGTGCTTGTTCATGAAGAACGTCTAAACAGAGAATAACCATAGTTACAATGAGGTCAAAACTAGATTTGCTTTACAAATTAATTGTGTAAAGTATTTGGTTTGTTTGTATGTATGTTTAACAATGTTGATCATAAGTCCTGCATACTACAACAGTACAGTTAATTTATAAACACATACTATACACACATTTGCACATGCATATTTACACACACACACACACACACACACACACATGCACGCACATGCACACGCACACACACACACACACACACACACAACTAAGTGACAAAAAGCTATCAATTGCATCAGTGATTATGTGTGTCCAAGGTGAGTGGACAGTCTTTCCGTGCCTAACACCAAGTCAACCCCTTAGCTAATGGAAAGCAGCTGACCTGAAACCCTAGCAAGCTACAGGTTACAGCCCTGTGCTCTGGCATAATAAGCCCTTGTTTACCTAGCAAGCTAAGTGCATGGATGTTACATGTGGCCCCAATAGAACATGCTTGTACACGCACACATGGTCAGATGAAAAGAATGTTTCCCTCCATTTGACAGCACGCTCAATGAACTTCGAAGGGGGTCTGCTGTGGGATGGTTTGTTGTTTATACATTAAATACTGTCTGCATTTCGAAGGCAATGATGTGTAGTTTAGCACCCAGCGCAACTGAAAGCCTCCCTGATAAGACCATTTAAATTACAGTAAGATAACTTGATTGTGACCTTCATATCGGAGAGTCCTTTCCCTTTAAAGTACATTTTCTGTGACACAATTCTGTGTACACAGTTCAGGCAAAGGGTATCATTTCATCACTTCCTCGTTCACTGTTTATCACCAGTTTTGTGCAGAGGTTGCTGGTGCTGAGCCTGCATAATTTACATGTTTTTATTAACTGTGTTTCGATACTGCGGATGTATCAACTAGCGTGAGTTACCACTAGTAAGCACGCCTTGCCAGTAGGCTTACGGATGACAAATACAGTGCAACTGCGACCGCAATATATATATACTCAAATATGATGATCATCTTCCAAGTATTAATCACCTCTTCTAACAAATTAATTTGTTATCTTACACGTTACACATTAAGTAGAAAATGCATTTTTCTAATGGCAGCCATGACACATTCCTCTAATGTGCAAAAGCTACTACACTCTGTATATATCGTTTAGTAGATATTATTTAGTGTAATTTACAATAATAATAAAAGTTTGCAAATTAAGAATGCTAATCTTATTAATAGTTCATCAAACAATAACTGTAATAAATCATAGTAATCAATTTGTAAATACATTCTAAATAATAATAAATACATTTCATAAACATATTATAATAAACATTATAATTTATTATAAATAAATGATGTATTCATAAATAATAGTGAATTAAAAAATTCACATTAAATGTACCCATCTTGTGAGATTTATATTTAATCAATACAAAAGTTGCCCTGACTGTGTGCGTGTGTGTGTGTGTGTGTGTGTGCGTGTGTGTGTGTGTGCGTGTACAGTGTGTGTGTACAGTGTGTGTGTGTGTGTGCGTATGTGTGTGAGAGAGAGAGAAAGTTGGGATCCTAGCAGGCTGGCACTGGGTCACAGACGGACCCAAGCAGCCCTCGTGTGGTCGCTGTGGTTACAGGTGCTTCACATTAATGCTCGTAACACCCAGTGAGAGGGGAAATGACGGCCCCAATTTGTTTTGTTTTGTTTTGGGTTTTATTGTTTGTGGAGGGGGGGTGGGGGGTGGGTTTGGACTCATGCGCACACATATAGTATTGACGTAGCAATTAGCTAGCGTGTTGTGTCTGCGGAACACTTCAGCATTCCTACGGTAACGCCAGGAAAAGCCACATTGTTTTTGAATTGCACCGAATTGTCAGTGTGGCGAATAAGGAAGAGGCCTAGTGATTTAGTACTGCACTGTGAGCGCATGTGTGTGGCAGGGGGTCAGTGTGGTGTCGCACGCCTGCCAGCGTCCTCTCTGTGCTTACATGATTATTTGTGCGTGTGCATATGACTGTGAGTGTGTGTGTGTGTGTGTAAGTTACAAGACTGGCAACATGCGCCCTGGCTTGCGGTGTGTGCGTGTGTGTGCGTGTGCATGTGCATGTGTGTGTGTGTGCCTGTGCCATGCGTTGTGGGAGGAAGGTTGCAGGGTCACCAGATCACAGGTTCAGTGGGAGTGTGCAGCAGAAAGAGGAAGCAGGCCTAATCTCAGAGAGGCTGGCAGCATCCTGTTCTGAGACAAGGGCAGAGAGAGGACACAGTCGTAACCCTGGATACCCAGCCATCCACTTTACTGTGTAATTCAATAAGCTGCAGAGCTCGTGCTGCCTCCCTCTAATAATAGTGTATAAGAGGAATTCAGGCTGAGGGTCACAGCAGCTTGTGCTCAACCACTTTCACTGGAACATGTTTTGTTTTCCACACAAGCTTAACATGTATTCAATATACACTGTCAAGTCATATTGAACATGACAAAACCTTGGTCTGTGTAGCTTCTCTATAGTTTTTGTTAATGAAGCAAAACTGTTTGGTGTTTTTTGACCTTCATTGTTTTTTCAAAGTTGGACGTTTTCACAATATGTATTGCTCTTGTACAGTTCAACCAGCACTACCGATTTAAACAGAGATAAAAATGGAACATGATGATGATGATGATGATAATGATGATGGGACAAAAAAGAGACAGTTGGTTTTGAAATGCCCTTGTATTGTGTACTCTGAATGGTGCTTGTAAACTGTTGAGGTTCCCCTAGAGCAGAGACCAGAATAAAAAATGTTTACATTGTATGTTTTACGTTTCAGTTTCCACTGGCGCTCTAGCTGATTTTAAAACATTCTGATTGAATGAGATAAAGGTAGGAAGTCCACGCATATGTAAGGAAGTTAAAAGTTTGATTGAAATGTATTACACAAGGGTTCCACACTGATATTCACAGCGAAGTCATGCTGTTGATCAGGATTGTATCACAAGGACAATTGTAGCCTATGAAAACAATCAGTTACTGCTACAAGCCTTCAACCGAATTAAAGAACCTATACTGACGTTCAGCAGAATTATTAATCTCCAAATGTCTATCTTTATTTAATAAATGTGTCAACATTCTATATTAGCTAAAGATTTGTAATTACTTAACCATGTTCAGTTGGAATAGTTTGTTTTCTGTGACTATTGAGTTTCCATAAAATGACGTGCAGTAATGTCATGTCACAGCCTAATTTGTGGCTACATATGTCAGGTGTTTGCAAACACTGATAAGATTAAAATGAGCTAGCTCCTGCTTTGGCAATCATTTCCCATAATTTCATCATACTGTATGAGATACCGTATATGACCTATTTTTAATTTACAGTTTAGATTGTTGTTGAGAATTAACCTTTTTTTCCGACATTTCTTTTAGCTAAGTCTCAGCGGGAGACTGTGTTGTAACTGGCTCATGTTTTACACAAGCCGCTCATGCATTTTAGCAATGTCTGCAAGATACACCAAGTGTCTGTGTTTCCTCCCACCTCACCACTAGACACAGATCCCAGTATTGAGGTAAACCGGCAGTGCGATTTTGTTTAAAGCTGCTTTTCCGATGCCGGTTGTACCCAGTGCATGGCAGAGAGCTCCTAATAACACATCCTCCCATGTCGTTTTATTGGCCTCTACAGCTGCTTTAGAGCTTTAGTGGGATACTTTGACTTCTCTGCACATGATTACTGGGCCTACATGAAAGGTTGTAGAACGAGGAAATGGGTTCCGCATTACCATTATGGGATCTGGGTGGGTTACTGTAGTTCTCAGTTCATATAAAACAGAAGTAATCTAATATGAACGTCCCACTGCCGTTGTTTGGGTTCACCTCCATGTCGGGTGGCAGACCAGACAAGCAACAGTGACAGTGAGACCCGGCCTGGCCAGCGAGACTCAGGTTCTTTCTGTGTGAACAAATGTGAAAGTCAGAATCTGTTTACAAATGACTACATGCTTCGCATGGAAACAGGCGGAGGGTGTGGGAGGGCTGTCGCCGACGGTGATAGAGGTTGGTGGGGGGTAGGGTAAGGTTGGGCGGAGCTTTAGGTTATGTAATTACTGCATTTACACATAGAGTCATTTGTACTAATCACATAGGCGGTGTTTTCTGTGAGGAGTGATTTCACAGTGAGAGACTCTGGCATGGAGGTAGTTATCTGCAGCGTGTGCAGTAGGCCTATAGCAGGTGCACAATTACATGTAAAGTATACTCAGTAAGAGTGCACCTCAGTCTACCCTATAGGTGGAACACATATCTTTACAGTATGTGTTTATGTTGCCCTTCTATTTCATTCTCACACAACCAATTCACTCCTTACAGTAATTACTACTGTGTAATGTGGCCCCTGTATCTGTGTGCGTGTGTGAGTGTGTGTGTGTGTGTGTGCGTGTGTGTGTGCGTGTGCGTGTGTGTGTGTGTGTGTGTGTGCGTGTGTGTGTGTGTGTGTGTGTGCGTTCTATTTCGATCATTTGCACACTCGTGAGATTCGAGATGTTGTTTTTAGAGCTGTTAAGGTGTCAACATGTTGGTTGTTCTTTTAGTGAACATAGGTATAAGCCTTGGGTCAAAGATTAAATATGAATCCATCAAGAGACATATAAAACCCAAATGATGTATGTCGGAAAATTAGAATATGACATAAGACCAGTGAAAAAAGGAATTTTAATAGACATGTCGACCTTCTGAAACATATGTTCATGTACAAGCACTCAGTACTTGGATGGGGCTGCCTTTGCATGAATTACTGCATCTATGCGGCGTGGCATGGAGTCGATCAGCTTGTGCACTGCTGAGGTGTTAAGGAAGCCCAGATTGCATCGATAGCAGCCTTCAACTCATCTGCATTGTTGGGTCTTACCCCATACATACCCCATACATTTTCTATGGGTTCAGATCAGGCGAGTTTGCTGGCCAGTCAAGCACAGTAATCCCATGGTCATTGAAACAGGTATTGGTACCTTTGGCAGTGTGGGCAGGTGATATGTCCTGCTGGAGAATGAAATCAGCATCTCCATAAAGCTTGTCGAGAAGAAAATAAGTTTGGGATCAAATTATGTAGAGGACCCCCTGCGGTACCTCTGAGGACCTCCTAGGGGTCCCGGACCCCTTGTTGAAGACCTCTGCTCTATTTTTTAACATGCACCTGTATAGCTAGCTGGAGTAGTCTGCATTATATTAGATATACAGCTATCTAGACTAGTCTTGATAAATTTTTTAGATAATATAGCTACAGTATCTAGAACATATTGACATAGTTTACATATATAGCTGCTCTACAGTAAATGCTATAATATATAGCAAACTAGTAGATCTAGAAGTCTATATTGCGGTGCTGGATAGCCTATATAGTTACTTAGATTAGTCTTTGATTGACAATATATAATAAGATAGAAGTCAATATTGATGCATTGCCTATATACAGTGACTAGACTAGTCTATAGACGTAATGGATATATATTATTTTTTTATATATATAGTATTATTACTAGCCTAGTCTATAGACGTAATGAAAATATATTATTTTATTATATATATATAGTATTATTACTAGACTAGTCTATAGACGTAATGGATATATATTATTTTATTATATATATAGTGTTATTACTAGACTAGTCTTTAGACGTAATGGATATATACAGTAGCTAACTAGACTATATATTGACCTACAGTATTGTACAGTATTGTATCTAGCTAGACCATGATGGCTTGGGTATAGCTAGACTGCTGTCTGTCCTGAAATTAAATGTATTATTATTATTATTATTATTATTAATATTATTATTATTATTATTATTATTATGTATTATTACTAGATTAGTTTACACTACTCTACACTGAGTGTTCTTCCTTGATGGAACACCTACACATCTCTAGATAAATATGATCTCTGTGCCCCTCTAAATGTCCTCTCTGGTCTTCCTATACCCACTTACAGTGCTTTATAGCTCGCCCAGACGGTCCGGGGGGTGTAAACGGGTGTGCAGCTAGGAGCCCAGTTCAAGTGCTTCCTGCAGGATCTGTGGACAGGAGGAGCTGGTTCTGGCCCTCAGCCTTCAAGGGTGGAAAGTATGTGTCGTGGGCTGTGCTCCCACCTCCCGGCCTGGGAACGGAAGCTGGGAGCCGCCAGGGAAACCAGCAGACAATCAGGTAGGGCCCGTAGAGAGAGAGAAAGGGAGAGGGGGAGAG